>BHDV01003490.1:24987-36444 GCA_005406045.1 Adoxophyes honmai | reverse complement strand
TTCATTTTGTAGCTCAGGTTTCTTTCCGACCCTGTTTGCTACAATAGCTTTTACCTGCGACTTCGTCCCTGTTTAAGACGTGTTTATAAAGGACCACGGGGAAAAATGTCCCCATCCACCAACAGAAATGAAACATGTCTCATTTAATAGATCTTGCCAAATTGATGATTTTTTAGTTAGTTTACTTTGATATTCTTTAATAGTTTTGGCTAAAAATATTATTTCTGTCTTAAATATATATTTGTAAAGTATAATTGTCCTGCCCGTGTGGTGCCGGGTTAGAATAGCTCCTCTCCCTTTCTTCCCGTGGGTGTCATAAGAGTCGACTCTGAGAAAGGGTTAGGTTAGTGTATTGTGGGCGATGGGCTAGCAGTAACCTGTCACTGCAATATCACGTTTAACCATCTGGCATAGAGGATAGAACCTATAGAGAAACAATGTTCGCAACCCCGGTCCGCAAATAGTTTGTTGATTTCAACATACTAAACGTCACCGTCACTGTCACAGAAACTGTACAGAGCCAATAGCCGTGGAGAAAAAGGCACTAGCGTTACGCTCGATCTTGGACCGGCCAATAAGAGCACAGCGATCACTTCAATTGTTTTGCGGAATAATTTCCGAACAACCAAGATGACATTAGTACTCTATAGGTTCTATCCTCAATGCCATCTGGTTACCCTGAAATCGCTAAACGTGGCACTGGATTTTTGAATTCATGTGCTCTGCCTACCTCTCTTGGGAATACAGGCGTGAGGATATGTATGTATTATTGTTAGTAACATAATATTTCTTCAACCTTCCCCTGTAACTTTGTATGAAATATGTAATAATAATTATTTTAAACAAAAAAAAACCGACTTCAAATTAGCTCTATCCTGAAAGGAAACTTCTGTTTATGTGCATATTTACCAAAGGTCAAGTAGGTATACGTAGCTTTCAGCAGATTCAAGGCTTTAGAAGGAATAGCTCTATCTGATTTAGAACCCTCTAAACTGTTAAGTAAACCCCACGATGAACGAGCATTAGCAGAAATGCAACGCTTGAGAAGCAGCAGGCCTGGCTAATTACTGAAACTATAATTTTCAGTCTGATGATGCATTCAGTATCGAAAAAGTTATCCTTTAACTCCTAAAAATTATGGAGTTGACCTTTCATCGTCAGCTCAGTCATATTGTTTTACTGCCAAGCGTAAATACTGGTGTAGCTTTGAAAAATGCACTAAAAACATTACCTGTGCCTATAAAATTTGAGGGTTGCCCTCGATTTCCCTAATATTCCATCATCAGGTCAAGGTATGCTGACAATCGGACTACCTGGAAACTATACCCTTTCAGACAAAAAAGAATTTTCCAAATCGGTCCAGGCGTCTTCGAGTAATCAGCGAATACACATAAAAATACTCTCCATTTCTTCCGTGGATGTCGCAAGAGGCGACTAAGGACATAGCTTAAAGTAAATTTTGGGTGACAGGCTAGCAACCTGTCACTATTATACCTGCTAACTCAAAACCTACAAAAAATGTGCTAGAAGTGGCCACGAAGCGTGACATAGACATAGTTTTGTCTGTGTAGCGTTTTGTGTGCTCTGCCTACCCCATCCATTTAAGAATACAGGCGTGACTGTATGTAGGTATGTAAGTATGTACAAATGTAAGTTCGGACTAAAATGCCCGAATACCCGTAGTTTTTTTATTTTATTTTAAGGATAATTCAAAAACTACTAGTTAGTTCTTGATGAAATTAAAATGGGACCAATGGGGAGCCATTTGCTATCGAACACAAAAAGAACCATCGAAATCGGTCCACCCGTTTAGAAGTTCTGAGGTAACATACATACATATTTGATAAAAAAAAAAATACAGCCGAATTGAATACCTCCTTTTTTTGAAGTCGGTTAAAAAAAAACACGGTTTTCCAAGAAAACTCCATACATAGGCGATCCTCGTCATACTAAAAAACACAGCTAAAAAATCATCAGCTTGCCAAGATCTATTAAATGAGACACGTTTCGTTTCTGTTGGTGGGTGGGGACAGTGTCCATACAAATTTGCCCATTGTCCTTTGGAGCATATCGTCGCCTCCATGCTAAAGTTGCGAAAGTGTATTTTTGTCAAAATTGAGTTTTTGATGCAAATATATTTCAAATAACGGCAATTTTCACGTCTCCAATTTCTAGCCTTCTAGCTTTTAAACTGACAAAGTTACATTTTTCCGAATCTGAATTCATAATTTTTTATCCCACAGTAAACTCGCGAATTGCAGATAAGGCATTTTTGATTTAGCGATAGAGTTATAACGGTTGTTGGTAATTGACGAATCTGCCATTTTCGTTACTTTACTGTGGTTCAACTATTTACTCAACTACATTAGTAGACTGCAGCAAATCAGCGAATCTGCAAAATTCGTTAATTTACTGTAGTAGCAACTATTACCCATCCGCGTATGTAGACTAAAACAAATTTGTGAATCTGGTACATACGTTAGTTTACTATAGTGGTGATTAGTACTTATCTACATTCAAACCCTTAACATAATTCGAAAGTGCCTATTCGTTACTTTATAATGGTGGCTATTTTCGATAGATATATTATTATTTATTAGCAGATCAAACTTTGCGAATATTGCATTTCTGAGACTTTGTTACAGTTAAAACTGGTTTGCACTTTTAGAATAACTTGTACTAAATATGCGAATCAGGTATTTTCACAACTTCATAATAGAATTATATTAACATTTGTTGCTTAATTACCTGAATTTTATTTTTACTACGGTTGATAATTAACAATTGAAAGGTGTGCGTTTCAATTTTTGGCTTAAAAGTTAAATTCTTTTACTAATGCCCCTTTTAAACTTTAATTTTGACAGATAATAAAAAGTGGTCTAGCATTAAAATGTTAGCTTCTTGTTTAAAAAAATCACAGTTGGTGAAAACGTGTTTGTTATTTCTAAAACTTGAACTTTCATTTCTATGAAAAGGAAGAAAGATTTTTTTTTTAAGTTTTAGAAGATGAAAAACGTTCTGATGATTATTCAAAGAGGAAGTATTTCAGACAAACTTGTCAGTCCAACCACCAACCAATCATTAACTTATAAAATTAATATTTAATTAATTATTAATTGAAATCCTAATAAAAAACCATATTATAAAGAAGCTGACAGTTGCAACGACATAATAATGTATCTGTTTAGGTATACGCGATATGTTTCACTTCACGAAAAATGTACTTTCTTTCAATAGACACGTATTTTTTTTTTCAAAGAAGATTTAACTAACTTGTGGGATTAAATGATTAGAATTAACTATTTTTATAGCTATAAAAAATCAGTAATGTAGTTACTATTTTCAAGTAATTAATAGTTGAATTTCGGAATATGAAAGATGATTAATTTATGAATATTTTAGGTCTCGGAAAACATTTCTAATACATAATCTATACTATACATTTTAAAACATAATCAACGATCATTTCTATATTCATTCACAGTAGATGGAAATAACCATGTTCGAGTATGTAGATGGTTTTTGTATTTATTTTTGCATCATAACTGAATAAAACTTAATAAAATTTAATCAAAAGATGTTTTCAAAATAATGTACACTTTACAATTATCAATGTAACGAAAGACGCTGTTTCAGCGTGTTTTAAACCAGACAGATTTTTTTTTCTTCAGATGATATAAATGAAAATTTCATACACCGAAAAAGATTTATGCGCAAAATGCATAGTATTAGAAAATAACACAACTATTTCTAACGGTCATTCCAAGCAGCAAGCACCTGAAACGACAAGATGAATCTTATCCTGTATCGAGACGCCAATAAGAAAGCTGCAAATACTGTGACAGCTTTGATAATTAACTTAGACTTGGAAGTTGTTCTCATTACACTTAAATGACAAGCTAAGGCCTTTTTTATTTTCGAAAGTTAACATGACTTTTTATGAATTTGGTAACCAAGATGTAGATTTATAGACTTGGTATGAAACAAAAGGCAAACGTGACCACAGAATACATTTTTTTCGGCTCTAAACATAAACCTATGGCTGAGTTAAATTACAAAAAAGCATAAAATTACAATTTTAAGTTAATAATAATATAAAAAAATGCATAGTATCTACCTACTTAAACAGTTTAGATGTTATTTAAGCATTTTGTCACTGTAAACACTTTTAAAAGTCCATTTATTAACTGATTTTCATAGTTTAAAGTGATTAAAATATGTATAGATGACCTAAACTGCTTCACCAAACCAAAAAAATAACGGCTTATCCCATACATAAGTCTACATAAATGATTTTGCTATGGTTTTGTATCAATTGATATAATATTGTTGTTGTAATCAAAATAAAATGCAGATTCGCAATTCAATTTCTGAGTATAAATGAAAGATAGATATTCACTTGCACCACGGTAAACCCACGAAACTGTCATTTTCGTAACTTTGCCTTGGTTTGAATACATAAAAAAAGTTTAAATGTTGCGAAAGTGGTACTTTTGTGAGTTTACTATGGTGAGAAACCTTATCTTTTTTTCTCTATCTATGGAGATGCAAAATTGCGAATGTGCTATAACTTCTAATTCCAATAAAATAATACATATCTGACAAATAGATCATGTAGTACATCCATTTTGAAAATACCTTGTGTACACTATTTTACTACAACTGCAACTAAAAAATAAATAAAAAATAAAAACGAATTCTAGAAACTTCAAATCGCTCCCCTGAAAAATGTGTTTTTTACACTTATGTTAGTTTAGCATGGGGGCGACGATATTGTCTCTGGCAAGCCTCCATATATGAACCCAATTTGCATGACACGTTAATGTGAAATCTTTTTTGAGTTATGAGGGAATCAAACGTGGCTCCAAATAGTTCATGTAATATCACACACGGTGCTGCTCACCAGTTCTGTTGCTTAACCCTTCGTATGCCGTGTCCCGTATCCGTACTTATACCTGTAGTGCCGAAGCGGCTCGCACATCAGTACTCGTCGTATGCTTGGTATAAGTACGGATACGGGACACGGCATAGCTACCACGTGTCTCGAAAGTGCGAGAAAGGCCTCCTCTCAGTATGAGGGTTTTTGCTGTGGTTCCCATTCCCACAAAGGCCCTGTGCGCATTGGGAACTTGGCTTATAAATTTCGAAAAATTCAGAGATGCGTGGGATTCAAACTTAACCTCTCGTATGCTACGGAGCAGATCTGCTCCATTTTAAGGATATCTTTTTTTTATTTTTATTTTAATCACCATAATTTGTAGATATTGAAACAGAAGAGGCTCGAATGCAGTATATTTTTCATTTCCCGCATACGAGGGGTTAAGACCCTCTTGCAAGAGAGGGCACAGGTCAAACCGATGGACTACCACAGCTTTTTTCTCCTTATAACCATAAATTTCTAGAGTTCCTCACGTGCACCAAGTAGATGGGAGTTTGCGAACAGCGAATATGTTATTCTTCGTCTTGCAGCTTCGGAACAGCCGTCCCGTATTGCCAATCATGGTGTGTAAGATAGTGTGTATGGAAAAATAAAAAAAAGTTTGTAAGTGGTTTTCAAAACGATAATTTATTTATTAACCGCAAATATATTAGTTTATATACAATAGGGACGTCAACAATATGCAAACCGAGAGCCAAGTGTTCACATCTAGTCATTACGCTAATAAGTTGATTTATCATAGTTTATGCACTACAATACGTAAATTTTAAAATCAACACTGGCTTGTTGCTCAATAAAATAACCCTAAAAGTCAGCGCGTTATCGACGCTGTAAACTATAAACAAAAGTCACGTCCTAAGCATCCCAAATGCCAAGTTCTACACAATACGCATACAAAAATCAAATGCACAAAGGACAACCACTTAATTTTCAACGTACTAAAAATACTACAAATATCAAATCGCTCTTTAAATCTACTTAATGTTTCTATTATGTACACTATTCGACTAATGAAAGTCAGGATTACTAACGTGCTCATTACAAGTCAATAATAATACCTAAACTCAAACAATTACCATAAGGTTATGAAATTGCGTCTCATTTTGCTGTATTTTAACATGTGAAAGGAAGTGAAATGATTGCGCTCTGTCAAGAGCAAACGGGTAATCAATTAGAATGGCTAGAAATGTTACTGGAGAGACCTTTTGTCGATTTATAACATTAGTAGTGTTATCCTAGCGAGGCCCAAGTATCAATTGTAAGAGAAGTTGGGAGAGTCAATTAAGTTACATTTTATATACTAAGTTGGATGGGCTTTACATGGTTATGCAGAAAAATGCAAAAGACACCCCGGCGCTGTGTTCATATTACTTAATTTTTTTCCAATGTTTCTAGCCATCCCAATCAATACAATTTACGATAAAGCGATTTTTTTTTAATTTTATACCAATACAATTATCACTTTGCTTGAATCACACTTAGTTTTATCGCACTTGCAGTTTATACAGATATAATTTACATTTATTCTCAGTCATTTATTACAAACGCAGAAATCCTCCGAAATACCTGAGGTATAGTTTACAATCTAAAAAATATAAATAAAATACTCGTTTGTCACAAACAATTTTTAGATACAAAATAAGTTAGAAGACAGCAAAACCAAGAGAAAAAAAAGGGAAATAGGCTTTCAGCCCAGTAAGATAATCAGTTCACAGCTACAATTAGACTGGGTAAAGTGGCGAGGCCGGCTATCCATGCGGCCTCCACTGGTTTCACTTTATTTTAAAAGTAGATTTGTCGTATTTTCTTGTGACAAATAATATTTTACATACATCGTCGTATGTCGGAAGTTTAACAGAAGAAATCCATCATAAAGGCACATTCATACAAGGCGACTTAGCCTCATAATATAAAAAATATTTTATGTATACGAATACACACGACGCGCTTTCATTTTTGTACAAAGTTGCGATACAAAGAGAAATGTGACAACAAATTTTGGCACAAGTAAAAGGTAGCGAATTTTAAACGTAGTCTTGTTACAGGAAGAAACAGTTAAGTATTGCTTTTCACACCACTGCATATACAGAAAGAAAAGAGTAAATAAAAATGCAGCCGGCAGTATAAGTATGTGTTTAGTACAATGAGCATCCAGAAACTCTTATATAAACATTTAAAAATCTCACCCCGTCATCTCCGTCATGTTAAACCAGACACAGATATTTAAATAACACTTAAAAATAAAAGAGACAATTTAATTGCAAATTGTTAAGTCTAAGTTTTTCATAAGCGTATTTGTTATCTATGTACCGGACGTGGGTGCTGGGACATTGTTATTATTACAGTATCAATAGTAAGTTGCAAGCGAATCAGAGCGTAATAATGTAGTCACACTGTGCACCATGCTCTATCGTCGATCTGATTTACTACTCATACATAAATAAGTTAATGCTAGAGTAAGTTTTGCGTTCAATACAAAGTATTCACGACCGAATTGTTTCTGAAACGATATTTATTGAAGAGCTTCAAGTGTCAATTCGTAGACTAAGAAGTACGCAAATAAAACTGCGAGCGCGTTTGCTTAACTACGTCAGGCGGCGTCCGGGCGCGGCCGCGCGCTATAACAAGTCTGTGAAATGCAATCCATAATAATTTAGTCGGCGGCTGCCGCGGCTCACGACTCCGCGGGCATGTCCCACTCCGCCAGCCCGCGGTCCACCAGCTCTCTGTTCAGGAATATCACTTGCTGCGGACGAAACAAACCTCAATTACTTTACTGTATTTGTACCAGCGCCAGTAGTAATACGCATCAATGAGTCAAAGTCCGGTTATTGTTTTGTTTGTCAATTGACAAATTTGTTAGCTCCATCGTCCAAGCTATCTCATCTATTTTTGGATAGAAATTAAAGTGAGAAAGGATGGAAGATGGGAACTACACAAAAACTTATTTTCGAGATTTACGACCAAAATAATGAAAAAATACGGACTGTAACTGAAATCTTAAATCGAGTTTAGCTTTACATTTTTCGGCAGTAGCCGCTACAGCTCCAAGTTGAATAGCTATTACATTGCGCGGGATAATCTTTAAACGGCCAACAGGCAACTCCGACGCCCGCCATTTTGCCTGGCGACACCTGTTAGAGTTATAGCATAATCTACCTTATGCTAAAAGTTATAAGGTTTTTATTGGATTGGCCATACATTCGATTTCGATATTTGTCTGCTCGTGAGGCGGCCGAAGATTGCCGATGTAATTTATACTTGTGGTACACCTGTATGCGCATAAGCATTTACCCAGCGCAACCCGCGGTCAGGTTGACCGGTAAAGTGGGGTGTAGGAAGATACATACCTGCGGGTGCAGCGTGAGGTAGAGGTGCACGAGCGGCAGGCCGGCCTCGTCGTAGCCGGCCACCTGCGCGTGCAGCAGCTGCCCCGCCGTCAGCCCCGCCATGATGCGCAGCGCCTCGCTGCTCCACTCGGGCTCTGGGGACACAAGCACTTGTTAACGACTTATCTAACAGCTGGTTTACTTTCAAAAACAATTTGAGTGAACCTTAGGACTCGGAAATGGAGTTTCAAAACCATAGCTAACTAATAGTTGATAACTAATAATTAATAAAGGTTACAGAAACCTTCCATTCAATATGGCAACTACATGGTATTTATTTTAACAATTCCAGATATTTATAAGTATGACAATATTAATTAGGTCTCGCGATTGCAATTTTGATTACAAATAAACAATAATAAAATCCCAGTAAGCTTATTAAAGCATAAAAACATGGCGTGCAACATGCAAAGCAGATGAGAACTACTCACCACTATCGGTAAAAGTTATGATTTGGAAGATTAATTAATGAGTAAACACAAGTTGAAATTAGATTATTTATATTATAGTTTATCAAAGAAGCGTCAGTGGAAAATTTATTATTTTACAGATAACAAACAAAGCATTTTAATAAGCGTTAATTATTGTGCCACTATTCCACATGCAAAAAGCGTAGGTATGAACTAATCGAATTTACCAGAAATTAGATAGTAAAGAATTTTAGGTCGAATCACACATGAATAAAAGCATGGAGACAAAAGCGTAGATTAATAATAGAGTTTAACCATTATTCGCTGGTTTGACGAACGCCAGAAGGGCTTCTGTGGCCTGGAAGGGCAGGGTCATGAAATCAGAGCGGATCTGTTTGAGCTGGTCGTTGTCGACGGTGAGGTAGCCGCCGAAGTCCACGAGCTTCACGACCGACGTGTCGTGCTCTTCCGACGTCGAGATCACCTGCGCGCGGTACCAGTTGTTCTCGGTCGGCGCTGCGCAGATCGAGCCCTCTGTAACCAACAGATAACACGGTTCATTCCCACTCGCCGCTTAACCTGTACATTTATCAGAATATGGCTGAGTTATAGTTAGGTCACAGCCCCAGCCTAGATCAAACCGTGTAAGAATGACTTATTCTAAGACTTATCTTTACTGTCGTTTGGTCAAATAGACCCTTACACTATGTAGGTAATTTTATAAACGAACGTCAGTATGCTAACTAGCCAACGCAATTGCAAATTATCGTATATGATTGGGATTTCAATTCAGTCAACTTAACTGCTGCAAGTGGGGTTCAAAATAAAACATAACGTTTTAACACATTTACAAATACACATCAATCACACATCTCGATTTCAACTAGAACGGTAGATAAAGATTGCTATCAAATCGCGATAACACTAAGCTGTGTCTCTATGTTGAGCAAAAAAAAAGTACACATTAGATTAGACCAAATAAAAACAGTGGACAGGAAACCAAATTAGTAAAATTTTAGGCACTTTCATCATACAAATGTAAATCACCTACCTATCTATAACGATACATCTCCCACACACATAATAACGACAGATATCTCAATGTTAACAGCGTAACGTAACTTGACCTTTACAATTCGCAAATCTTGTCCTTAGCAACATCAAGAATTTCCCAATTCAGCTAATAAATGCAAGGTAGGTATTTAAACGAATATTGCAGCGTTGACCTAGATAGGGGCCGGTTTAAGTAGTTTACCTTTCACGGGGCGGGGGAGGCGGGCACATCCGGGTAACGGCGGGTAGTGATCAGAAACAATTAATACGGAACCACAAATCAACAAGGGTTTTGATACAAAATTAAGGAATGTATCACTTCCATAACATTTAGCGGACGTTTCGGGGTGCGGCAGTATTGCCGACGCTAACATGGTAAAGAAGATGCATACATTAACCTTCCAGTTTTTTAATTAATGTAAAAGAGTTCAAGGCGTATTTTGATGTTAATCTTTCGTAAGGTGTTACATAGGTATCAGTTGTATAATTTAATCTATACTAATTATTATAAAGCTGAAGAGTTTGATTGTTTGAATCATAGGAACTACTGGTTCGAATTGAAAAAATATATTTGTGTTGGATAGACCATTTATCGAGGAAGGCTTCAGGCTATATAACATCACGCTGCAACCTACAGGAGCGAAGAAATACTGCAAAATGTGAAAAAACGGGGGAAATTACCCAAAGTCACTATTCCACCCAAACGGAGTCGCGGGCACAGGTAGTTATATTTAAAGTTACTACTAGTCAACATTTAGCATTCTTGCATTAACTTGTGACATATTATAGAAACACTAAATGAATTACTAACAACGGCAGGTAATGAAACGAGCTTCTGGGAGAGAGATGGCTCGCGAACCAAGTTCCCATCAATCCCATCACTATTATGTGAGCATGTAATATTTTCAGTAGCTTTAGTTACAGCTCGCTACCAGTACTCGGCTAAAAATCTAAAATAATGCAAACTGAACTTTTAACAATGTTCTGTTACGGAATTTAGGCTAGTTTATACTTGGTAAATTCTATTTACGTAAGTAGGGACACAGCCATAAGTCAGAATAAGATAGCAATGCTCATCTCTCTTTTTAGCAGATAGCTGCGTTCCTACTTACGTAAGTAAAATTTACAGGTGTGTAGGCCTTACACAGCAAGCTCGCAGCGTCAGAGTAATCAATTGTTTTATGCATAACAACTGAAATGGTTTGTTTGTGTAATTTGAAAATTTAGGTTGGTTTTGATTAAATGTGATCTTATCTGTCAAAATTAGTTTCAATCGCGAAAACAGTAGTAGGTACAATAACTGCTGATAATTTTGATAAAGGAAGTTTATGATCCGTGATTATACCATCTTTTATTACGTTGGCGCCAACAAACTCGTTCTTTGTTTATTTTTTTAAGAATTTCATCACACGAAACATACTGTTTTTTACTTCTATCTAGTAGGGATTTTTAACTAAGGTATATAACTACGAGAAACCAGATTACTTAACAGAACTAACTCCACCCACTGGTCAATCAAAATAACGCTTAGAACTAACCTAAAGCGCGTTTTCCTTTTCCGACATTAAATGTATAGTACTAATGTACAGTTGTGTGCAAAATAATAGCAGTAAATGTACTCGAGTGATTATTTCCTGAAATAAACCACGTAATCAAAAGATGACCA
>BHDV01003490.1:3852-22852 GCA_005406045.1 Adoxophyes honmai | reverse complement strand
GATTTTTCTAATAACACTGCTATTTTTATGGAACATCCTATCTTGAAATTCGTAAATATAAATTCGAAATGAATAAAATTAATAATGCATTGGCCAGTGCCAGCAGTTCTGAGTTAAATAGTTTTTAAATTTGTGGTCATCTTTTGATTACGTGGTTTATTTCAGGAAATAATCACTCTAGTACATTTACTGCTATTATTTTGCACACAACTGTACATAACTCATTGGCATGCACCGCACGCGACTTGCGTCAAGAATGCGCCATGTGAAGTGAATTCGTTTAGTCAGATTCAGCAGCGTTGTACACAACACGAATAAAAGCATTCAAGTAGCAATATTAATCACATAAACTATTATAGTTTAGAATTACAGCTCTCCATTTCTTCTGTGGATATCGTATGAGGCGACTAAGGAAAATAGGTTAAGATATATTATACCACTTTTAAATAACTTTGAACCTAAAAATAAAGTTAGATAGTGGCTACGAAACGTAAAATAGTCATGGTTTTGTCTATGCAACGTCGGAACGTGTTTCGTGTGCTCTATCTACCTCACTTGGGAATACAGGTGCGATATTTGTCCGTATAATATGTTAAGTTTGCAATTTGTAACGACTCGAATGATTAAACCAAATGATTAAATTCTGCGTTACATCGGGTATTTTGATTAATGATTAGTCACTAAAGATAAAGAGACATAAATATCTATCTTTGTCAATAGTCTCCGTCAATTAGTTTTGAAACTTTGACCTAAGCAACTTCACAATTAGAGGTAAGGGCGATTTATCGATCACAAGCATTCCTTTGGAAACCTTATTCCTTTTAAAATACGTCACAATGTTCATTGTAATTATTGAAAATGTGACTAGCTTTAAAAATATAGTTCATCTACATCCATGTGATAATGTTCCTACTCTACGTACAGACGCATTAAGCAAATTGCCTACATTAACACGTTCGACGCCGGTGACAAAAAGGTCTGTGATCAAAAAAATGTTACTCCTATGCCAGTGACACATATCTGTGACCATGTTATTCGCACTCCTGACCACGATAATTTCGCCCGGCATAGCTTAAGGGCTCAGTGAAACGCTGCCGGACGTGGACGTGTTAAGAAACCTGTATCCCGATATGCGGCATTACATTTACTAAAAAAATCTGTCTACTTTGTAAAACAGGTGATGATCGAACGAAGAAAACAAATTACATATTTCAAATTTGGAACATGCGGCCGGCGCGAGCTTGTAACTTGTAACGCCGATGCGCTATTGTTAGTGGAATTCGGGTTTAATTTCAAAATGATAAAGTTATGTTTGAGACTGGACTGGACATAAACACTCGTGAATCTTTATGAAAATAGTCATTTCAGGCTAATTTAATAAACTACCCTCGCTTATTAATTATTAATATCTTCAATTAAGAAACAGTCGCATAAGTAACTATTACAGGGTACGTATTCGACAGCAGCTTTCATTCTGCAGCAAATTAGGCGTAGCAACTTTTCGGACGCAAAAAAAAACTGCGTTCGAGTCTTATTTGTTTTACAAAATGTAACCTACAACAATGTCAATGAAAAAACCAAGAGTTATCCGAAAATTGACGCGGATATGCGTTAAGGCATACGAAAGGTTAAAGGTTAACATGGCAATTTTAGGTTGGGATAGCTTTACATCAGTCTCTGTAGGAAACGGAGTTTTTATTAGTGAAGACCGGTCGCGGAGCATAGCTAAATTCGAGCGTTGACCCGTCGCTATCTATCTCTGTCGCACGCGTGCAGTAATATTGCCCTCACGCTCACACTTGAGCACTTGCGTCGCACTGTGCAAGCGTGAGGGCAATATTACTTCACGCGTGCGACAGAGATAGATAGCAGCGGGTCAACGCTCGAATTTTGCTGTGCTCCGCGAACATTACCTGTTATGTACTTTGACCAAAAACATTAAAACTTATTAATCCGAATATAAAAGCGCGAATATTCGTTACATTAGCGTGACCTACCTTTGACGGGACGCGGCAAGGCCGGCACGTCCGGGTTCTGGTAGGTGGCAGCCATGAGGCGGTGCAGCGCGTGCAGGGAGGGGAACGTCGGGTGCAGCGGCTGCTGCAGGAAGAAGTGCCCCGCGCTCACCAGGCACGTCATTATCGTGTCGTTGTTCACAGACTCCACGAGCTGCAACTGTCGCGGTAAGCATGCACCGTTCAACGCATCGATTGTGGATGATGGGGATGAATATGCTTTTGTAAGGCGACGTCCCCAGTAAAGGACATTTCATTCATAATTTAAAAACCATATACACCGGAATTGATTGTTGTAAAATAAATGACTATTCCTTAGTGGGTAGTATATAACAGTCATTGTCCATTACTAGTTCCTTGTCCATTACCGGTGACATTACCTTATCATGTTGGATGAAAACTTTAGTGTTGTTAATGTGAATCATCTATGGACTATGCACTACTTACTTAGTTATGTCAACAATCATAGTTCTCAGCTTCAATAATTTACACAAGGATAAGAATTAATTGCTGTGACCTTTAAGTCATATTAAACAAATCAATTTCAAAGTAACAAGTGATTTAAAACAATAAAATTAATCTACAAAAATATTTGTGTCATTAAAGAAACATTAATTTAGGACAAAAGAATTACTTACTTGAAGGAATTCTGGTACAAGGGGTACAAGTCTCTGGCATAACTCAGCACTGATTTCTTGTAGAGAAAAGTTAGGGAACCTCTTTTCGGGGAATTTTTCTTTAATCATGTCTAATGCTGCCTCTATTTCGCTCTGAGTTCCTGGTAAAAAACAAAATCAAAAATTAACAAGAGGAGAAAAGCTAATGATGAATTGCATGTTTAAAATTGTACTTGTACTTTACTTACCTTCAACTGCACAAATCTTTTGTTTCAGTGAGTCTGGATGTTTCCTGACATTTACAATTGCACCAGTTTTGTTTTTAATTTGGGCTACAAACGAACCCTGTTTTCCTATTAGTAGACCAACCAGGGCCTGGGAAATGAGAAATTGATGTACTCTAAGCCCAGCTTCAGCAGGTACTATGTTCATGCCAGCAGGGGGAGGGCTGGCTGCCTCTGAACAACCCTTGCCGCTGTCGCTGGAGCCCTATAACATAGAAAACAAATATATAGTCAGATGCCAGTTACATCTAGTGAATAAGCCTTTACAGGCTAGCAATTGTTGAACGGAAATGTTTTATAAAAACCTATGTATTTAGATACACTCACAGGCAATTATTTTCTACATCCACAATAACACCTTCAAAGTGTGTAGCCAGCAATTTCATACCATGTTATAACAATTATGGTAAATAATATGTATGATAATGACAGGCTCACAACACAGTAAAAAATAGCAATCACAAACAGAAAGCATACAACACATCCAGACCAAGTAATGGTTATGTTCATGACATGTGTATAAGGTCACCACTGCTTGAAATGGCAGAAAAGCTGAAGAGCATGAAGGAATTGGATGAAAAGTCTTTTCCCAGTTAATAATGATTAAACACCACTCAAACCCAAATGAGATGAATCCAAACTTATCAGTTGTTTACAAAACAAATTTCTTATGACTTCCTTTTGTAATTTTTTGCTATTGCGGTATTGACCTGATTGAATGTATCTAAATAATTCTGTAGTAGGTAGTGAAAATAATTTAGATAGTTGCTGTTTACCTCACTATGATTGTCAGAGAAGTGACACATTGATGGACTAGCTAATATAGGATCAACAGGACTGTGGTTTGCAGAGTCTCTCTCTGAAATGCGTCTCGTTGGAGTTGTGGAGAATCTATTATTACCACTGTCACTACTATCACTAGGTTGATCATCTAAATTGTTATTAGTTTGCAATTCTTCTGTATCAGCTTTAGTGCTCTCCTCCATTGTGTCCCCTTCAGATGATGCTGACTCAAATCTAGTACAGGAAGGAGAAGGTTCAAGTGATCCAGAAACTTCTTTGGCTATTTCAGGATTCATATCATCATCCGATTTGTGGGACATTTTCTCAAAACTATCCTTAGTGATTGCCACCTCAGTTTGATTGACAGAAACCTGTTTTGGTGGTGACTCCTTAATGACAAATGATGCTTGTTTTGAGCCAACACTCATCACTATATTCTGGCTGCCAACAAATGAAGCCCTCTTCTCTTTGTCCAACGACTTCTTCCTTATAATCTTCTCAATCTCCAAGTCAATTTCTTCATCAGTCAGTTCAAGAGGTGAGGATCTCTGGGAGCTGCTGCCTTGAGGGACTATGTCAATGGGCGCAGACTTGATAATGGCGCGTTCTGCTTTAGCCAGTGGGGAAACACTGTTAGCCTCAATTTCTGCTTTCAGAGCCTCTGCAAGTTCTTCTTGCAAACATTTTATTCTTTCTCTTCCACCAGGGTCAGATTTGGCAAATTCCCTCTTTTTTCGGAACCAGAAAATGCCAAGTAATACTGCTATAGAAGGGACTGACCACATAAAAAGCTGGCGGCAAGGAACCATTGTAACGAGCCACTTTTATCAACAATCTAAAACAAAAATTATATTTTTTTAAATAAGCTTGACAGAAAGTATTACTTGTATTATGTGTCAGTTTCACAATTTAGTGGAGATTTATGGCGAAAACCAAATATGCCTAGCATGTACCTCATATGTCATAACAAAAAACACATCAAACAACTAACCTAACCTAACCATCCAAATTTTACTGTTATTTCATCCTCAAAGGTATAATTTTTAGCACATAATACAACCAGACGCATAAATCTTGATGTATTTGTGAAATATAAACATTGAATAACAGTACAAAATGAATTGAAATGGGTTAATTTTGTAGCAACAAGTGCTCTATTTTTGTTTTTCAACAACATCTTGTTTTGTTATTTCATTAATTTTGCCTGTTTTGACTTATTCACATTTAGTAATTGATTGATATTTTTAATAATTATTATGATGATCTTCATGTGGACATATTTTCAATATGTAATTTTTTTTTATCTATTCATCTATTATTTGGTACAGGAGTCAGTTCTTAGTTAATTGTATTTTTAACCGACTTCAAAAAAAGGAGGAGGTTCTCAATTCAACCTAATTTTTTTATTTCTTTTTGTGTGTATGTTACTCGATATCTCGGAGACCCATGGACCAATTTTCAAATTTTTTTTTTTAAACGAAAGGGTATAACTCGAAATTGGTCCCATTGGCACGAAACCAGGATCTGATGATGGAATCTTGGAGAAATCGAGGGAACTCTTCAAATTTTATATGGAGATGTACGGTGTTTTCGGTAATTTGTTGATGAAGTCAAGATTTTACATTCCGTAAACAGAATACTTACAAAATATTGCTAATTTGAAGTCAGTTTTTTTTTGTTTAACACATTCAGAACCAAGAACCCGGCTCCCGGGTTCTTCAAAACATTCGCGAGATACCGAGAACCCGGTAGCCGGGTTCATTTTGTACTAGCTATAGACTACTCGGTTCCGCGCAGATGTTTTGATTTTTGGCATGGTCGTGAATGTGTTAAAATTATATCATTAAACCTTTTGATAGAAGTTATAATTTTTAATTTTCCAAACATAACAATGATACTGTGTGCCTACCTAAATCTAGAAATAGATTTTAATTGAAGAATAGACCTCACTGACTGCTGGATATTGAATAATAAGTACCAAGTACATACAAAGAAAAACAAACTTGAAAATCTCAAAAACTTCCCTGATTTTGCGGTAACTTGGGAAAGTATTATCTATTATCAGTTTTCAAACAAAAATGTACATTGAAAATAGTTAGCCTGTTTCAAAAGAGTACCACAGAGAGATTTTTCAAAAACACAGTAGTCAAGCACTTATCCTTATAACTTAGGAGGTTAAATAGCAACATTTTAATTGTTTTGTTTTCATTATAAGTTTTCCTGGAGTGTGTATTTAATGTGGAGAACATGTTCTTTCTTCACATAAGTTTTCTCACCCATACAGTAGAAGTAGAAGCACTAGAAAACTACAATATATTTGAAAAATTTCACTGTTGATAGCATGACATGTAATAACCTTATTGACGATCTTTATTAACACAACACCCCACTAAATGTTGAAACAAAAATGAAAGAGGGTAATTTTAAATTCAGAATAGGATTTAACACAACACAACATGGCTAATCCAGTAAAATAACAGACTGATTACAAATCATACAATGATAAGAAACAAGATGAAGAATATCACACCTGATTTTATATAGAGACAGAAATGAAAGTAAAAATCTGAATTTTATAGAAAATACTAAAAACAGTCTTCATGAACATGTGGTTTCAATGCTCTACTTTATAAAAGATAAGCAATTGACCTACTTACTTTTGGCAAATCCATATTATTATGTTTGCAAATGTAAAATCATCACATGGCAACTAAATGTAGGTCCTTAGTTTTGTAGGTTAACGCTTCCAAAATAATATTATGCGGTGGTTGTAAACTTTAGATATCGCAACACTTAATAAAATAATAAAGTAAAAGTCACAGAAGTGGATTAACAGCGGAGGTTGATTGATATCTGAGCTCTATCTAATGCGCCGGCACACGGGTCGCGAGCGCTCCAGGCGATTTGAGCCACGACTCGTGTCGAACAACTATCACAATCACTTTCCAACAACTGAATTTACGACACGTATACAGTGCAAATGTTCTATATCAATTACGTTGCTTAAAGTAAGACCATATGTATCCAGTTTTTCGGCACATAACGAGTCCTCGATTGAGGGTCACGAGCAAATAACGACGTACAAAAAAAACCTTCACGGGCAACACGTAAGCTAGAGGAATTTTTAAAAGAAAGGTTACGCAATTTTAAGCAGTTTGAAAACGTAATACTATTGTACCCGTTACATGTTCCAACAACTAATAGTGCAATAACTATTTGTTTAGGTGTTAGTATTAGCATCGTGATCTACATCGGAACCCCATGACCAAAATGTGCAATTGAAATTGTCGCCGGTAAACTGCGAACGTACTTACTTGAAAATCCGACAGTAAATATTTTATGTTTACACGAAAGAATGGAAAAATAACTAAACGAATAAATATACTGTGATTACTATCCAATTTCGTCTTATTTAAAATCCAACAGTCCACGTGCTCACAATGTTTTCCGAAGCACAACAAAATCCAATATGGCGAATACAGGTTGGCAACATTCACAAATAAAAAAGGTTGGGCGTTTTTCACAAGTTTCTTTAACACAACCGTGCACCAACAAAACTGTTGAGTCGAAACATGAGAAGAATTAAAAACAGTCAAAACCGGAGGTAGGTAAGAGCGGCCGCACATTATCAGACCCTGTTAACATAATATAATATATTTTCTGTTACAATTAATGGAATAGGGTCTTTGACAACACTAATACTGGATTTACACTCTCGCCTCGTGCATCGTCTCGCCTCGCGCTCTCGCCTCGCGTGATCGATGGTAAACGAGACCTCTGTTCACACTCTCGTGGTGAGTCCAGTTGTGTTGTGTCCGAGCTAGCCAGAATGGAGGACGTCTTCGATATCCCATAATTATGTGTTTTTTGGAATAGTTCCACAAACCGAAATGTTTCTTCTTGCGACCAATACATTTTGGCAATTTGCAAGCCACAACCTGCGCAGCACAAGGAAAACTCGATGAAGCGAGCGCGCGAATGTAAACACCACGCTCGCGGCGCTCGCATCCGAAGCGGTATTTTGGGCACGAGTCAAAGGACCTTGCAACATACGCGAGCGTGGTGTTTAAAGTTGCAGTAAAAACTCAGTAAGCAAAGACTTGTTGCTGCTAATACTTAGACGTCCTCCATTCTGGCTAGCTCGGCCATAACTGAACTCACCACGCCACGAGAGTGTGAACAGACGTCTCGTTTACCATCGATCACGCGAGGCGAGACGATGCACGAGGCGAGAGTGTAAATACAGTATAACAAACATTACTTTGATTTAATAGCCCTATAGCCCTAACAGACGACCAAATCTGGTTTGGTCCGAACAACAAACTTGGTTGGCTCCAAACGGTTTGCTCGACTCGCCAGACGACCAAATTTGGTTTGGACCGAACCACAAACTTGGTTTGCTCCAAACACCATCGAACCTGTCAAACACGGTTCAGTGCTTTTTGTGCTACCTCAAGTCAACAATGCCTCCGACTTTATCAAAACGAACCAAAATCGCGTTAGTTGTGGCAACCGTCGTAGCTATTACGCCTACCAAAAAGAACAGGAAAAAAAAGAAAAGATTTGCAAAATAAAGTGCCAAACTGCGAAACGGTTTGGTGGCTCGGCCACACGATCGAATTTGGTTCGGTCCGAACCAAATTTGGTGGCAAAACCATCAAACCAGCAAACCGTCAATAATAATAATAATGTTCGGCCACCCGCTGAACAGACGACCAAATTTGGTTTGGAGCCAACCAAGTTTGTTGTTCGGAGCAAACTAGATTTGGTCGTCTGTTAGGGCTAAGACTTTGTTTACCTGTCTGTGACGTCACAGACGTCATGTTATTGACCACATGATTGACTCTATTTTCAAAACAGCGTTTTTCGCGCGAGTTTGAGAATTTTAACTTTAATATTTATTTTCAATATTAATATTAATACAGAAAATACTAATATATCGTCTTATAAAATACGGATAACTCACGTTATAAATAGAGTTTAGCTCGACATGTTTCGGACTAATTCGTAGCCCTTCATCTAGGAGCCGCGGCAGCTGCTGCTGCCAAACGCGAACTGTTTGTCTGTTATTGTTTGATGTCAATTTAAGTCTCTCTTTCTAATCAAAATCCCAATCCTAAGGGCCTACGCTAGCTGACGCGGATGTCCGCCGCGTGCGGACACTCGCGGGTCCCGCTCCGGACCACAAACTACTAAGGCCGGCCACATACATACGGAATTTTTCTGATTCGGAATTCCGAACGGAATTTTTCCGAATGTGTGTGGCGGCCCATTGATTTTGTATGGATTGACTGCGTTCGGAAAGTCCGATTCGGGATCCCGAACGGAAAAATTCCGAATGTATGTGGCCGGCCTAAGAGATACTAAGTATCTTCGGACGTCCCACGCGGACCAGCGAGTGCGCGACAGGCGAACTTTCATTATTCAGACACGTTTAGTTACAAAAATATCCGTATCTCCACTAAAATACTAGCCTAGTCCGAACTAGGCGTTAGCGCTACCGTTATAAAATGAATAATCCGTCAGCGTATGCAATCCTCATGCGCAAGGAGCAGACGTCCGCCGCGCGGATTAAGTCCGTTGCAAGCGCTCGCGCCAGTTAGCGGTGTTCATACAATTTCTCATTAGGCGGGCATCCGTCACGGATAATCCGCGTCAGCTAAACGCCTGTTATACATTTATTATTTGGCTTCATGTATTATTTTCTCAACATAGATTATGCAAAACTGAAACAAGACATTTCCACTTGTGAACACTAATTAAATGATTAATACTTACTTAACAGTTTCTGCCACGCTGTACTGGTGGAGGCAGCTTCAGTTGATATCCTCGAGTGCTATTGATTAATTTAACTCAATAGTAATAATAAAAAAATATGACATTTATCATTAAGCAGGACTTAATCACGTTATATTTTTTAATACGGTTTTAATTATCTCGACGTTTCGGCCGCATTAACGAGCACTTATAAACACTTATACTAGGTCTACTCGTGACCCCAGTAGAGGTAAGTAATTAAAAACGTATTTAACACTGAACCAGAGTGATTAACTACAGCTTAATGATAATGACAAATGTGGGTAAAGAAGCACGAAATTACCCACATATTAGGTGCATGTTTTTTTATTAATTTATGCCTATTTCTATTGATTTATTAATAATTGTTTACAATTTGACGATCTGTTTGTGAATTACTTGTATCTAGGGTTGCCAACCCTACTATATAATATAGTATCCTACTATATTAGGGGTCCAACTGCTATATTTTTATAAATAAAATATAGTAGGCAAAACTACTATATTTTTATCATCAAAGTCGCTAAACTTGGTTTCTATTTTTTTATCACACAATTTGAAGCTCTAATTTTAAAATTAGTTTTAAGCGAAAAGCTGAACATAAATTTTGATCAACTTTACTCCGAAACGATACATTTAAATGCCATAGTTGACAAAACACTTAGTGAGGATAATTTTAACCATTAAGACTACAGTCGAGAAATGGCAACATGTCTTTCTTTTAGGTTGTACAGAGCTCACAAATATTTTGAAAGTTGTCTCTTTTATTTTGTCCATTCCTGCAACGTCTGCGTTCACTGAAAGGATATTTTCAGTGATGAATATAAAGTGGCGTGAAGAACGCAACAAAGCAGGAATAGACTTAATAAAAGCAGAACTATTGATCAGTATTAATTTGAATCTTGACTGTCTTACAAGCTTTGACAATTTCTTGAAAAACAAAAATTTGTTAATGAAAGCTCAAAGCAGTAAAAAATATATGTTTAAAAAATAATTAAATATTATTTGAAACCTACTATATTTTTTATTAATAATTCCCGAACTACTATATTTTTATGGGTTCTGAAGTCAAAACTACTATATTGCGTCCAAAAAAAGTTGGCAACCCTACTTGTATCTGACATGTTAATTAGGTATAATGTGATTTTAAAATAGAAATAAATGAATCAATTTTGTAAACAGAAAGTAATTTGCTACTTAATTCAATGAATACCATCTGCCAATGATTTTGGAAAAGCTGTATCACCTGTTAGATTACTTGGTACATTTTTGAAAGTTGTGGCTCTTTGGTACATCAGTTAGCAAAAAAAAGTGTATCTACCCAGCAGGATCTGCTGATTTAAAAAGATGAAACTTGTAACATTGGACCATGATTTTAATGTGCCTTGCAAAATGCTTGTTTTAGGATTTGGTACCGCTAAAGGAAAAATAGGATCTTTTTAATATCCTACACTTTACTTTGTTGTGTTTCGCTTTCAAGACACTTATCCTCAGGAACATGTAGAGATATACTGCAATGGGTACCATATACTAAGGTCTGTAGTCTCTTGAAGCTGTGAAAACATCACAGACCTCTTGAATTTAAAGTGGCTTTTGTGCTCAAGAGTCTAAACCTATGGCTGCTCATGTTTATGCCACCCATACCTACTTAATCAAAAGGGATTCAAAAGGGCACTTCCCAATGGCTTACCCTATAATCAAAGTCTGCCATAAAGCGCTGTTATGTCCGAAAAAAAAGGAATTATTTATATTTGCAGTTGGTGCCCCTTAGCATATATGAGGACAAGAGCACAGTTAAGTTTCTCTCAGTCCTTTATACTTGATACTTAGTGTTTTGCTTTAACCTCCTAAGCCCTGACTATAAATACTTAATTTAGGGCCTCAGACCCAGACAAAAATTTCATGGCTTAAAATGTTGAATCTTATGTAACCTGAGAGATAAGTTCATTTTCCACTGAATAATTTGTACTTAATGAAGTACATTCGGCTGTTATGCTTACTAGTAATTTGTACTTTATAAAGTAAGCAGGACCTTATGAGGTTAAGATGATTAAAGTTGTATAGACACTATTATGGAACTCTTTGTGAATGTGGCAGACTTGCAAATGGATGTTTTATTTCAATATACCTACACCATAATAGTAACTAACCTTAAAAATGAAATTAAACTGGCCACTCTTGCACAAGGCCTCCGAGATTTATACCTGGTATCAATTTATAAATTAGCACACAAGTAATTTAAAAAAAAAGCCTCTATGTTAAGGGCTTATATATTACACACAAAGTCTATTGCTTCCTCTGTATAACAAAATATCCTCGAAAATTCAAAATCTCTTTATGTTTCACCTAGAGTCTCACAAGTTGCCAAGTTATTAGTTTTAAGTTAAATTGCTACGCCCCAACAGGGCATTTAACATTTTGTAACACTTTATTGTAAAATGTTATACTGCAATAAAAATACTTGAAATACAATTTTTTTACTACAAGGACAATATATTTCATTGATTGCTTGAGTGCACTGACTTAAAAAAAATCCAAAGCAATTACCGGTTATGGTATATTTTAGGTGACAGGCTAGCAATCTGTCACAATAATATAAAACCTCAAAATGAAGGTAGAAGTGGCTATGGTACATGAAGTAGTCATGGTTATTTCTATGGAGCATTTCATGTGCTCTCGCTGCTTTGGGAATACAGGCGTGATGTTTGTATGGTTTCATAATCAAACAGTAACTTAATGGGCTACCAAGTATTTAAGTTTGTTAGCTTTAATATGATAATTGAGCCAATGTACACCCCACTGCTGTGTGGCACAAGAGGGTTTAGGCCTTAAGATATACTTTCTATGTGGTTTGGTAAAAAACATTTGCCTTAAGCAATTGGCATTGTACTTTGTCAAGAAAAGTATTTTATACCCTTTGGTAAATTATTACCCACCTAGACTATTAATTTTGTTTATGCAATGGATTAATTAACATGGGCAGTAGATAATTCTTAATAAGCAATTTTTTATAATCCTAAAAAACTCAATCAATTAACACTATGCATTATCCCCATGATCTATACAATCTATACAATTTATTGTAACTACATTCCTATATTATACTAGCCCACATTAGTTAATAAAAAATAACACTTAGTCTTGCAATAACATACTTCCTTCTTAGTCTGAATTTTAAAATACACAATGAATGGTCATTAATTGAATTGCTTTGGGTATAACAAATAAATAATTACAATGAAACTTGGTTGTTAATTTTAATTTATATACATTCCTTAAAACTTTTGGGAAACAATAGAGAGAAGTAGTAGTAAAGGGTGATTAATCTAAGGAATGTTGCATAATATAATGATATCTGCAAATTGAATTTGTAACAATATTATGAGGTCTGCAACTAGTAACAGATAATTTAGGAAATCTTACTGACAGCTCAACACAATTAATAATTTACATAATGAGGTTCATGAAATAATTTTGATAGCTAAAATTACCAAGTCATGTTTATTCATAACAAGGAAACAATGTACACGGACTTACTGTAAACAATATAAATAGAGTGTAATGTTTTCATATAGCATCTACCGCATCCGCTTCGTCTTCTGAACTAACCTCGTCGCCGAACTCAATGTCCTCATCCAAGCCATCCACGGAATAGACCACGGTCTCGTTGATGCGTACTGTTTCTGGGAACTCTCCGTACGTCTTCAGATTCCTTGCCTCATCAGGGGTATATTTCAAGATGACGTCTGCCTTGGCGTCCTGGTAATCTCGCAAACCTATCAATATGATGTCGCCTTGGTTTATCCACACCTTTTTTCTTAGTTTCCCTCGAATATGGCAAAGACGTTTTGTGCCATCGAAGCACATGGCCTCCAAGCGGCCATTACCGAGCATCTTTGTGACTTGGGCGTACTCCTGTCCGTCTTCTTTGAACACTAACTCACGCTTTTCTGTTTCATTTTCGTTCTTTCCCCTCCTCCTGTTTTTACCTCCTTTTCCTTTATTCTTCGGCATAATTTATATAATCTTGAGTACAAACATATACAATTATACTATGAAAATCTCATGAATTTGCTTTCTTTGACTGATGTTCTTGACAACAGCCACGCACGGTGTGATCTAGGCTTGTGTCGGTCAGGAGCAAAGAGCTAAAAAGAGCGAATCCTGCCACAGAGCGAATTGAACTAGTTCCTCACAAACGATATAAGTCGATCTCGATCTCGCTCCCGCGCTCCTTTCCTGAATCGTAATGTAGCGCGAGCACGGAGCGGGAGCGCGCCGCTCTGTGTGAACGAGACAAGGCGAGACTCTTTCAAGGCGTGTGCTGCCCGAGTGCGAGTGAGACGCATAACTTATTCAAATATTTGCCAAAAATAAGCATTCTTGAAATGTGCAATTTATTTTAATAGTTCGTTTAAAATGCATAATTAAATACATTGTTACGTTTAGTAGTATTTTCATATCAAACTATTTAGTTCCGCATCCTTCATTTCGGACCTAGGACGAAAAGAGTTACTCCTTCCCAGCTCTCAAAATTACGCTCTGGCTCTGAACTAAGGAAAGGAGCAAGGAGCAAGGAAAGGAGCAAGGAGCCAAAAGAGCGAACTAGTTCCTTTTACCGATTGAACTAGATCGGAGCGCTCTTTTTGAAGACCGAGCAGGCACAACTCTAGTGTGATCAGGGTTGTCAGATTGGACCATTATAGATTGTGTAAGTTTCGTGTTACCACATTAAAAAAATTCAATAATTCGTTCAAAATAACACAATTATTTACTTACGAGCGTTTAACATTCAACATCAGAATAGGGCTGAAGACGTGGTCACAAATATGTTTTTTTTTCCCAAACCAACAGATAAATATGCTTGAAAATTCATTTACTATATTTAGTGAAAGTAGGAATCCGTGGTGTTTTTGTAGTCTTATTTTTAACAATGGCAATACATTTTGCGGCAAATTGGTGCCTTTGTGCCTTTGTGTCTTTTATTATTTTACATGAACTTAGGCATGAAAAATTAAAAATGCACCTATCCTGTAATATTATTTAATGACTTCGTTAAAAAAGAGATGATTTTCAGACATTGCTTCGCTCGAGCAGAGCATCATTGAGAAAGTGCTGCCATCTAGGCATCTATTGCAGAGAGTAAGCTTTTCGACGACTGCCATGGCCAAGAAGCTTATACTCAAACTGGAGATTGCATATAGAAGAAAAAAGTGAAGCCCAAAAAATTGACCTTGAATGACGTCACTGTTATTTGCTGTCCCTTTCATTACGGTGACAATACTTTCGGACGTTAGGTGAGAATCATGATTAGTTTTATTCTAAACCTATTTACGAACATAAGAAAGATCATAAAAACAAGCAAGTGAATCAACTAAAAGAAGTTCGTCTCTTAAGAATTATTAAATTTCGTAAAATTGTCGCCCCCGGGGAATAAAATGGTAATAGGAAAAAGAAAATTTTACAGGAAAAATAAAAAACCGATTCTACTCTATATCTTTAGTTCTACAAAGAATTCATCAACGAGTTATATATCAAATTAATGGTGATTTTAAGGGCGTGTATAATGTGTATACGTATGTCATAATTCATTTATTTTTACCTATCTTAATTTATTTGTTATAAGCCAAAATTTACATTACCGAAAATATAAAATTGAAATATTTTCGTAATAAACGGTTACCATCTTATTCGTGCAAATCACTGACAACTAAAGCTATCGTAATATGGAGTTGCTATTCCACTCATTGACTTTCTTTACGTGGGCTTGCTTTGGTTCCTGTAAAAAAAGTAAAATGTTATCTAAAAAATTAATCCTTATATCCAAAAAAAGTATAATAGAACTAGCTTTCCGCCCGCGACTTCGTTCGCGTAAATTTCGGATTTTGGGGTCGTAGGTTTCTGAGCCTGAGTTTTCCTCTTCATAATATTAGTGTAGATGTAGGTATCTAAACCCAAATATTTTACGGAATCCTCTTTTTTCAAAATAAAATTTAGCCTATGTTACTCGTGGATAATGTGGCTTTCGAATGGTGCAAGAATTTTTAAAAACGGTCCAGTAGTTACTGAGCCTATTCATTACAACCAAACAAACAAACAAACAAACAAACAAACAAACAAACAAACAAACAAACATACAAACAAACAAACAAAGTTTTCCTCTTTATAATATTAGTGTAGATAAGAAATAAGTTTGTTCTTTTGATATGTAACTGTACATTCCATATAATTACCATTAACTTCATAGGCAAATCGTAAAACCTTCCGCGATTGGGTTTTATTTAACCTAAAACATGGTTACCCTAATCATTCTCCTTCATATTTTTATGGTTCATTAACAATCAAGATTTTTTGTATTTACTCTTATCTAACACCAAAAATGAGAACTTAAATCTGATAATAAAGGCTTAAACTTATTTTATCTGTCTCTATTTAATAAAATAGTTACGAGATATACGTGAAATAAGCTTCTGTTAAAAAAGTAAACGATTGAGTAATAATAATGGAATTAATAGCTTGCCTGTGAAATTATACACTTGATCCTGGATACCACACATTTCTGCAACTACGAACTATGCAACTCATGATGATTATCTCCAGAATACTGCTTAAATAATACATAAAACCGTTGGAAACTTTCGAAGCGAACGATAACTCAATGACAGCGGCAATCACAATGTTTGACATATGCAAATGGTGTTGCTATATTACGTTGCAATAATTACCGTAACTTTTAGTAAAATTTTACGAAAAATGATGTAATTTGAAATCACTTAAATGTGTTTTTGTCAGTAGGCTATTCGCGGAAATAACAAGCAAGTAACAAAGTAAAGCTAACATTTTTTTTACTTCACATTTTATAACTTGTGTGCGTCCAAATTTGGTAGTAACATATAGTGCACTGTGAATTAAGCAATTTTATTTGGGAAAATTAAACCTGAACTTGGCTACCCCGTCTAAAGAGTAAACGAGATAGAAGATACAGTAAAGTTCAAACCAGGTCAAAAAACAGATCATCAAAATTTTATTACTAGTGCAATATCCAGATAGTATATAAGATTCTTGGCCATGGCCTTGCCAAAGCTGTGAACACAGATTATAAAATTTCACTGTGAATCTTGCAGGAACAACACAGCGCCCTCTTTTGTCTGCAAATGAGGCTGACTAAACCCTTAAACTGCAAAAGACATTTACAACAGAAATATAAAATGGCTTACGTCGTTTAAATGAAAAACAAAAAAATTCTTAGTCAACTCGTTTTTTTTGATTCTTTCACAGTTACGTCTGGTGTCGGGCCTAGAATAACGCATCTCCATTTCTTCCGTGGATTTCATAAGAGGCGAATAATGCCGGCTACACACACGTAACGATAAATCGTACCGGTTTGCGCAGTTTTATCGAATGTGTGTGTATGAGAAATCGTTGCAGATTAACGTTGGTCGTTGGCATTTGCAAAAATCGTTTGATAAATCGTTGTCGATCGGGATTGCGCAGTTTTATCGTTGCGTGTGGATGGTGATCGTTCATATCAAACGATTTCACTATTTTCACGGGAGATGGTTCATTAGTATCAGTAGGTATATTAGCTATGCTAAATTTGGTATATTTTTAATGTTGTTTAGCATGTTTATTTGTTGTTTAGCATATAGCATATTTTTTTCATTTCATGTTTTCCGCTTTATTAAGTAGAAGTAGATGTTTACTCTCTTTCTTGCCTTTGATTAGTTTTGTATTTTATTTCATGCCTAATCCTAAAAAATTGTGCATGCGACGTTGTATAATGTATAAGAAAACTAAGATGCGATATGGAATTAGAGATCAATAATGTAAACAACCAACTGTCAATGTCAAAGTGACATTCCAGAGGTAGTCAACCTATTTTTGTTACTAATTGATATATTATTGTATTAATTTTTTAACTACTTTTAGTTTATTGACTCATAACAATATTCGTAGCATATTATGTGATGTCTTTTGAAAATACGACATTATACTTGTGTTCGTATGGATCCAGACGAACAACAAACACAAATTTAACAATGAAACAAAAACAAATAACGAGATAAAACAAAACTTAACAACAAACAAAAACTCAACAAAACAACGCATAAGCGGGAGGGAACACATTCGATCACGATAGATGTCAGAAAACGAATAATAAGATTTATAAAATGGCTTCCACGCGCGGAGGTAGAAAAGCAGTCTACACACGATCTTTTAAGTCCGTCCATCGCAAGTTGAACAATATTTCATCGTTTCATAAGTTTCACTGAACAATTAATTATATAAATATGAATACGCATAAAAATACGAGCCAAATGTTTGCAATTTCTAACCATTGCCAGTGGCATAATTATAAAATTATCATATTTGCATTTAAAAAAAGATGTGCTTGTTCCTTTGTTTATTTAAATGTTTTGTAATGTTCACACGGTTTTATTCTGCTAATAAATTAGTTGTACTCATTTTGATCTAGCGTAATTATTGATTTTTAAGTTTTCCTAATTGCGTTTGCTTTTATTGCAATGGCAACACGTTTGTTTACAACTTTGATCTCTAATTCCATATCGCATCTTAGCTTTCCGCCCGCGGCTCCGCCCGCGTGGAACTCGGTTATATTGCGGTATAAACATAGATTTAATATACCAATTAAATCAATGGGTATAAAGCACAACTATAAGAAAACTTCTCGTTTCAAACGACACACGGCGCCATCGATCTATCATCTATCGATCGGTTATCGATTGATATCGATCTATCATCGATCGATATCGATCTATCAAGCAAACTATATTTTGTTTTCCCTCGGGAACATCAATTTTTTCCGGGATAAAAAGTAGCCTGTCACTCTCCGTGCCCTAAACTATCTCTACCTAAAAAATCACGTCAATCCATCGCTCCGTTTAGCCGTGAAAGACGGACAAAAAAACAAACAAACAAACACACTTTCACATTTATATATTGGTACGGATGACCTGTTTCTCGCTTAAGCTTCTGCGGAGAACTGGCGATCGACGCCGATATCGATATCGTTACGTGTGTAGCCGGCATTAGGCGTCAGGCTGGCAACTTGTCACTATTCAAACCTAAAATTAAGTTAGAAGTGGCTGCAAAGTGTGAAATAGTCACAATCATGGTTTGGCCTATGTCACCTTTTGTATGATTCGAGAAAGCCTTAGTCCAGGTTTACTACGCGCATTTTCATTCGTTATTATCCTACGGCAATGTTTTGTGGGGGAATACGACAAACGCTGATAAAGTATTTAAAATGCAAAAACAAGCTCTGCGCACACTAGCAGGGGCAAAGCCACGGGATTCGTGTAGGGAATTGTTTGTAAAGTTTGGTATTATGACGCATTATTCCCAGTATGTATACGACGTATTGGTATTAACTCGCCATAATATCAACGATTTTAAACAAGTAAATAACCCAGTCAGAATCACCCGTCAGACCGGGCGACTGCAAGTGGTGCCGCGGCGGTTGGCGCTGCTCGATAAAAACCCG
>BHDV01003477.1:69786-94141 GCA_005406045.1 Adoxophyes honmai | reverse complement strand
AGGTTTAGGTTTAATAACTGAATAATATAATATTACTATTACTACTGAAGACGAGGCAGTATGGTCCCTGACCTTAGCCTGTCCTAACGGACAAATTATAAAAAAAAAAAAAAAACAATTATGTCAAAACGACAGCCGTCAGCCGTGATCCGTGATTTGACAGCATAACCTCAAAATATCACGCCGTCTTTTTGTTGTGCTGTGCAGTGTGTTGTAATAACATATTTTAGACCAAGTTGTTGAAGTGAATAAAACTTAAAAATGGCAGAACAAGTCAATCAACGTATCGAGGATACTATAAATGAGCTTGAACAGATGCGAAGGACAGGATTGTATGACGAAGAAGAAATAAGGTATGTGTTACATTCAATTAATGTGTTTCTTGCTTAACATTTAAAACATGTTATCTAAGTACTTATTTGCAATTACAGAGAAATAGCTCGCAAACGAAAGGAGTTCGAGTATAGAGTACAACGTCGCGTGAAGCAGAAAGATGATTACGTACACTATATCGCCTACGAATTGACTCTTCTCGAGGATATAGCACACAGAAGGAAACCTAAAAACCTGAATGGCAAAAAGAAGGAGTTGGAATATGCTATAGCGAAACGTCTAAACAAAGTGTTTAAACAGTTTATTTACCGGTTCCAGAATGATTTGGAGATATATTTTCAGTACATAAAGTTTTGTAAGAGTGTTGGGTTTGATTATGCCGTATCTGCTATAATTGGTCAAATGCTTCAGGTATGTTCATTTGTTTACTTTTTTAGAAATTCAGATTTTTTTTATTTCTACCCATTGGGGTTACCAAAATTTTGCCTGTGTCTAGCCTGAAAGCTGGTAGTGATCAGTGACCAAATGATGTTTGCTCTGCTGCAAGCGCAGCGGTGTCAGTTGTGCTTATGTTATTTTAAAAATTAATTGATTAGGTACTTACAACAAAAACCAACAATTCTGCTACATCATTTATCACACAGTAGGAAAAATTGAAAAGGAACATGCACACAAAAACAAAATCTCTCTATTTATTATTACATTGACTGGGGGTCTAAGTGAACTGGTACAAAATCGGTTTCATTAACAACACCAAATTTCATTTTTGAAATTGAGACGATTCTTGCTGTGATTAATGATGATGAAGTTGAGGGTGATTGTGTATGGTCAACTGCAAAAATAAGTATTAATTTAATCAACTCTAAAATAAATACAAAGGGTATAGAACATATTTATGAAAAGCTATGTACACCTTTTTACAGTTTTTACGCTTGACTGTAGTGGTATTTATTTAGTAGCCATGAGTACTTACACAAGTAGAGTGGTGGTATCTATTGCATGTCTGTCAGCAGCTGCTACGAGTCCCAGATAAAGGGCTGTAGATTAGCATCAAACATTTCAATATTATTGTATTTTTTTCCCAGATTCACGGTGATAAACCAAAGATGTGGCAGATGGCGAGTTTGTGGGAAAGCGAAGAGCAAGGGAACCTGGAGAGTGCCAAGAGTTTTCTGTTGAAGGGCATCCACCGGCATCCGGAGTCGCAAGAACTTTACTTAGATCTATTCAAGACAGAGGTTGCACTTGCTTGTAAAGCTGAAGATGACGAAACAAAGGTATATTTTTATTTTTGGCTATGCATTTTTAGCAGATCGATGTAAATTATATTAAAAACTTGAATAAGTCCACACAATAATAAATATGAGTGAGAATCATAATAGTTTTAAACATTAAAAGAAAGTAGAAATTGGCAAATTTTGCTGATAGGGACTATCATTATCCTAATAAAATGTTGCTTATCCTATTTTGTCTCTCAGGCACTGATTTTATCTTGTATGCAACAAAATGAGTTATTTTAAATAACATAGGATTCCTACTTCATTCATATTTCCTAAGATTCAAATAGTATAATGATAGACACTAACCCTTTTTAAAATTACCATCTTAATGTCAAAATCCCTTATTAATTTTCAGGAAAAGCATATCAAACGGGCAGATGTTGTATGGAAGAATGGTGCAAAAGCAATTGATGATGTTACATTCCTGTTCAAAATTTGTGACTATGCTTTGAGATTTGATAATACAGAGTCTATCGCAGATGAAGTTAAAGGAGAAATATGGAACCACAAAGATAATAAGGCAGTATGGTCATATGTTGCTTCAAAGGAACTAGAAGTAAGTATTGTTGTAAGACTGACTAGAACTGAAGAAACAGACAAATGCATTTGCCATGCTCAAGGAAATTACGTCAAAAAAAATAGATATGTATAAGATTCAGAAAAAAAATAAACTTAAGACCAGAAAAAGTTTCAGAAAAACTTTCTCAGGTGGTAGGCAATGTCTGGGTTAACAGAAGTTTTACTGTTATACATTTATTTAGAATATACACTGTATATTAATGCAGCAAAGTATTTTAATAAAGCCAAGTTAATATTTCTGGAATGCATGTTTATTATTTGATATGACCCCAAACGAAAAGCTTACTCACCAAGTTTTATTTCAGGGTTGCCATTGGACAGAAATTGAAGAATTTGTAGATGAAAATCAAGATTCTAAAAAGTATCCTAAAAATATGGCTAATTTCATTGGAGTTTACACTGAGGCTCTGGAAACGGTATTAAAGTTTTATCTACCTAATGTTGAAAAGTTATGTTGCGCAAAGTAACAAACATAGCAATATGAAAATATTAGGGAGTACTGACAACGAAACAAAATAACAATGGCATGGGTACAACACTATCGGGGAATTCCCCGTAAAACATAAACGAAAGATGTTGCCACCTTTGAAAAATAAATAAAAGTGACGTACACAGTTAGTTGTTGTGAAAGTTGCCAATTTGGGAAAAAAATATTCTCAAATTTTTACTAAAAAACAATGTTACGTAACGCGTTGTTTGGTTCCCCTCTCCCGCAATAGTAACGCATCGTAACGTTTCACGAGACTCCTCATACATAAGACTTCAAAAATAAATGTTTAGATGTGTTACAGAGTTGTTGTTGTCTTTAATTTCATTGATTAAGTTTAATATAAATATTTTCTTTTTCAGTTTCCTGAAAAGACATTGTGCAGTAAATTCATACATGAACTGCTTTCTTTAAATGAAAGTGTATGTACAGAAATCCAAAAGATAACAGCGGTCAAAGATGCATGGATGTATGGACATCAAAATGAATTACTGACCGATGACATGTATGCTTTTGGTATAGAACTACTGAAGTTGGATAATACAAGTGACAAAGAATTATTAAAGGTTTGTGCAATTAGAAGAATAAAAACTATTTGTAAACATCGCGAGGTGTCTTTAGTCCGCTCAGGGATAATAGTGGGGGTAATCAGCGCTTCGGGGGAGGTAAAATGCGACTGATCTACCAATAACTTGTTTCCATCCACCTCCTTCGCTCCTCGGATACCTAAAAATTGTTTACCGCACATTCCTATACTACTTTTGCCAAGCAATCTTGGTCTGTTCTAAGTCTATTGCTATTTGCTATCCATATCTATTTAATATAAATATAATATATTATTATATATTTATTTCCCGTGTGGTGCCGGGTTAGAATAGCACCTCCCCCTTTCTTCCCGTGGGTGTCGTAAGAGTCGACTCTGGGAAAGGGTTAGTGTATTGTAGGCGATGGGCTAGCAACCTGTCACTGCAATATCACGTTTAACCATCTGGTTACCCTGCTGAAATTGCTAAACGTGGCATTGGATTTTTTAATTCATGTGCTCTGCCTACCCCTCTTGGGAATACAGGCGTGAGAATATGTATGTATGTATGTATCTATTTAATAGTTGTTAAGAAGTTTGCAGTATGCTGAATTTGAAAACTGAATGTTTAACTACTGATATTAAATTTGAACAGCATACCACTTAAAACTTAGGTGATTTTATTATCTAAATTCTTTATTCCCACTAAATTACATGTATGTATTATCTCAATGACTTATCTCTATTTCATTTATTGCAGTACCGTGACAAAAATATGATAACGTCTACTCACAATGATTGTTTTGCCATTATTTCAGATATTAGACTATGCATCAACAATGACACCTCAAGCCATAAGTGTATGGAATGAAAAGGTTTTGCTTAGCAAAGGAAATGAGGAGGAAATATTATCAGTTTTAAAAAAGGCTACCAAAGCTTTGAGTCACGATGACGCAGTTTCTTTATGGAACACAGCATTGGATGTTATTGAGAAAAAAGATACGGTAATTATCTTCTAGTATAGACTCTAGTAGTTAGGAAATGTCTGTCTAGCTAGATATTTTAAGAATTCTCAGTTATTGCCCATTAAAGTTTTATACGGCCCCGTGTGGTGCCGGGTTAGAATAGCACCTTCCCATTTCTTCCCGTGGGTGTCGTAAGAGTCGACTCTGGGAATGGGTTAGTCTATTGTGGGCGATGGGCTAGCAACCTGTCACTGCAATATAACGTTTAACCATCTGGTTACCCTGAATTAGCTAAATGTGGCACTGGATTTTTTGAATTCTTGTGCTCTGCCTACCCCTCATGGGAATACAGGCGCGAGAATATGTATGTATGTAAGTTTTATAGAAATCAAAAATGACTGAAATGTGAACATTAACTTTTAACACATTCACGACCAAGCCGAAAATCAAAACATCTGTGTGGAACCTAGTAGTCTATAGCTAGTACAAAGTGAACCCAGCTACCGGGTTCTCCGTACCTCGCAAATGTTTTGAAGAACCCGGGTCCTTGGTTCTGAATGTGTTTCCACCGATCTATCTTAGGGATTATCTTACATATAAGCAGTGATGCAACATTGGTGCAATATGTGTTAAATTAGCTAGAGTTAATAACTTAATTATTAACTGAAACTGGTAATTTCTCTGGAAAGTATGTGAATAAATCTCATTATTTGTACAGCACTGTACTGACCGAAATTACAAATTTATGATCACTGCTTATGTTACAAACCCTAGCAAGTCTAATTATAATTTGGTTTCAGCTGATGAACTTACACAAGAAATTCCAGAACTGCGAGTCAACTGTACTGTTAGCAATTAAACCTAAACTTTTGCAAAAGATGTATGATTGTAATGGTTTGAAGGCAGCCAGGGAACTGTATGAAGAATTAACAAAAACCCCTCCTCTACAAAAAGCTGTTCAGACTGTTATGATAGAGATAGAGAAATCTCAAGATAAGCCCAATGCCAAGAAGATAAGGAATTGCTATGAATATCTTGTTTTACATCATGGAGAAAAGGATGTCGACATATGGACTGATTACATGAATTTTGAAGTTGCATCAGGCAATGCACAATTATCCCCAGCCATCTACAGGAGAGCTATCGCTTCACTGAAAAAAGAACTAGTTGACGAATTCATCAAAACTCAAACTTTAGCAAAAATAAAATAACTCAAATCAATCTATGAATTTTATTTATTTTAAAATATATACCCCAAAAGTGAGTAAATGATATACAGTTGAGAAACAACATATATTTATTGTTTAAATATAACCACACCTGTTACTCAACAATCTAGCAAAACGAATATCCATGAGGATCATTTATACTAAATTATTTACACATTCATTGTACACATTTCTCTCTACCAGAGCTTGAATCTACTTTGGTGATTGTGGAATAACACTTAGCAAATAAACAGTTAGATAAATGCAATATATTAGGTCTAAAGAGTGACTACTGCATGACTGCAATGGGAGCGATGTAGTACCTAAAGATTAAAGAGGAACCACGCTTGTGTTGTTTGTTTCTGAGCAAATCCCTCCAGCAGGCTTGCCATGAGGGGTACTTGGGCATCGCTGGAGGGTTGCCTGCCTGGAGGCTGCTTCCGGCCACAGCCATGCATGTTGATACCACCACCAGTGGGTAGGTTAGAGTGCTCGTAACAAATGTGAGTAAGGGCACTGTATAATAACGGAGATCCTTTGTCTTCACAAAGTATTTGTTTACATAGTAAGCTAATATTCCGGTGACAGCTACACATGTTAAATCCCCGAGTAGTTTAGGTATGATGCCATGGAAGAAGCCACGGATGCCGTCATCCCTGTAGATGGACACGACGGCTCCAAACAACGAGCAGTAGTCTTCCTCCTTGCCGATGAATGAAGCCATCATTCGTACGGAAACGACGTGGAAAGGATACGACACTACTACGGATGCGGTGTGCATGATCATGTCCCGCCGCCCGAGCTTTATGTAGTCTTCGGCCTTCGGCTCGTCGTCAGTGACGATGTTGGGAGGGTCATTGATTTCGGGCAGGTCGATGCCAACCGCATGTATCACCTTCGATGTAAGCTGACTGGACGCGATAAGACCCAACACTCGCGCCGATAATCCTCGGTAGCAGCCGAAGAATCCATCAGAGGCTTTGATAAACTTGATGTACTGGAAAACGTTAGGTAATATCATGGCAGGACGACCGAACAGTGTTGTTGACCGCCGCGGCGCCAGCGGCTCGTAGCCCAGTTGGATGAGGACCTTGGCATATTCCATGGGGTGGCATATTGTTGTAACGAGTAACTGTGATGGCAAAGCCGCTATTTTCTCTTTTTCAATTTCGTCCATATTCTGACAATTTCACGACCTACTTCTGAAATCAAAAACCGACCAAAAACTACAAACCTTGCACTTGTCACATTTACGGAATGTTGCCAAAGTGCAAATATATTCTTATTACGTAAAAAAAGTATTACCAAAAAAAGTATCAATATGTCTTGTCTATTGTACTAAAGTTTTAAATTAAATAATATAATTATCAATTAAATAACACGATCTAGAGTTTAGTCACATTTCATAAATTAAATGTAATAATATACACGTATACGTATATACAACACGATTACAATTTTCGCACACATGTACAAGGCCTCCGTGGCGCAATTGGTTAGCGCGTTCGGCTGTTAACCGAAAGGTTGGTGGTTCAAGCCCACCCGGGGGCGGCACGACTTTTTTGTGTAATTTTAGTTTTTTTTGTTTCTAATACATTCTTGATTTAAAAGGTTTTTTAGTAGTAATCTTGATAAAAAAATCTTTATTACATAAATGTTAAAGCTAGGTACAACAAACAATATTTATGCACTTGAAGTCAGTAACTCATTGGAGCCATCTTCATCTATTTTGTAGGGTAACTGCGTCGTAAATGTGGGGGGTCCTTTGATACTGGCTTTTGAAATCCGATGCGGAGGCTGAAAGAAAAACATTCATCTTAATTTTGTTTTATTACATACATACATACATATAATCACGCCTATAATCCCAAATGGGGTAGGCAGAGCGCACGAAACGTGAAATAGACACAACCATGATTTGTTTTGTTGCCTGATAAAACCAAAAAAAAATACGCCTTAACTAGGTAATTTTAAAGGAAATTAAAACTTGATTTAGCAATACAAATGCTTCTGGCATTTTCATTATTCTTGCATTTTTTTTTGTATGACGTGTTTCTTGTAGGTAGGTACAAAAAAAATGTTTACTTACTTACTAAAATGTACCTGTAATAATAAAATATGTAGAAAAAGAAAAGGTTAGGATGAGTACTCGATTGTTGAAAAAATGGACTAAGTTTATTCTGATAAAACTTCCGTTTGGTAGATAAGTACCTTTTCGTTACCAACCTTATGGTTATTAAAATAGCCGTTGTCTCCATTTTCTATGCTGTCTCCGCAATCTGCATCTCGGTCTTTTCCAGTTCCAGTGTCCTCATTTTCATCCTCGTCATCAGTGTCGTTACCATTTTCATTATTTTCATGGCTACTAGTGTCTACGTTTTCGTCACTATCTTCGTTTTCTTCATTTTCGTCCTTTTCTTCAAGAGGTTCCCATGTTACTTCTTTTTCAATTAAATCTGTACTTAAGTAAAATAAATTGTATAGTAGGTGTAGCTAAGTAGTTAAAACAGATCAGACCAAAAGATCTTATCCAGATTAATGTTCGTAGGTAAGTAAGTAGTTGTCTTTCTGTTCCACAAAAACAGTTCTATGATGACTTACTTACACTTCTTTAAATTGGATACATATTCATTAGTCAATATTTCACAAATGAGGTCTATCGATTTGCGTGGGACTCTACTTTACCTTTTATTTACATTAAAATATAAATATTAAATATAAAATAAGAAAATGAAGGCAATATTTAGGTTTGATGAAGTGAGAATAGATAAGATTTCAATAAAATTGGTTCGCGATGCGGAGATTACTCATTGAAAAAGATAACTTTCCTTTTACCTCTAAACCTAAGTGAGCCCCTTCTTATAACTGGTTTATCTTCAGGGACTTCTACTATTACCATAGGCACCACATCAATAGTCACACCGTTTGATTTCTTTTCATTTCCTTCTTTATTTGCTTCCTCACCTTCCTTCATCTGAAATTAGATTACAAGTTAATTTTTTTTCAGGCTTAGGTATTTAGTTCTATTTAGGTAATGATAGATAATTAAATTACTACCTGCATAAATGCGAAGCTAGGTTCTTGTAGTTTTGTGGCTATCTCTTTGCTTTTCATAATGTTTTCATCTGTTTCTTTTTCCTGACGAAGTTTATGAGCTTTGTGTGTTCGCCACATCTAAAAAACGTAAATATTTTAACATACCGAAGAAAACAAAAGCTTTTCTCTATGTTTCAGCTTTCAACCTCTTCCGGTATTGTGAAGTAGAAATGTTAGTTTATTTTCATTACCCACGTTAATCTTTGTATTTTTACTGATTCAATAATTAATTATCTTTCTGATGTAACCATTGAGGATAGAACCTATAGAGTACTAATGTCATCTTGGTTGTTCGGAAATTATTCCGCAAAAACAATTGAAGTGATCGCTGTGCTCTTATTGGCTGGTCCAAGATCGCGCGTAACGCTAGTGCCTTTTTCTCTACGGTTATTGGCTCTGTACAGTTTCTGTGACAGTGACGGTGACGTTTAGTATGTTGAAATCAACAAACTATTTGCGGACTGGGGTTGCGAACATTGTTTCTCTATAGGTTCTATCCTCTATGGATGTAACTAACTATTTGGGGCTTATACCACTCTCTCCTTGGTGAAAACTTCGTGACGATACTTACATGGTATCCACAGTAGCATAAGCCAAGTATGTATATTACAATAAGCGCAATGAAGAACTTGTCAGTATTCTCCTCTTCAGCATCAGGTTGTTGGTACAGGGAGTCGTAAGGGACTCGAGACGGCGGGTCTTCGACCCAGGTTTTGTCACCACTCTGGGAATCATGCAATACGAAAGAGCGTGGTCAGGTTTTAGGGTTAAAATCACAAGAATTTGAAAGATTACTTCGATGGCTAGCAACGGGAACTTAACATTGATCTGAAAAATTGTGTGATGGATGCTTACGATAAGAAAACTCCCATTGTGGGTAGATGCAAGTTGGTCTCGTTCTGGCCAGGCCTCATCGAAATCAGCGGAACACTGCGCGCTCCGCACTCCTTGTGCATTCACAACTACCACTTTCTCCGAGTCGCGAGTGAACATCATGTACTCTTCTAGTGGTTTCATTGTGTACTCGTTTACCTCTACGAAGATGTCTAAAAAAGAAGTGTTTCTCAGAAATAACAGGAAAGAAAATCAGCAAAACACACTGACTTTAAGTTCTATGCCACCCCGCTTCTGCTATCAGCGTGTATGGAGCTTTAACCGTACCAGTTCTTTTTCATGCCTTTGAAGCCTTGGATAGTGCGTTTGGAGCTTTACCAAGTCAATGAGTCCAATTCTCATCCTTTAACAGTTTCTTTATGCATTCGTTGTCACTGTATGTCTGAGATTATTCCTCCGTTTACCTTTAATATCATATCATGTCAGTATCATTATAAATACTTCAACTTGGCGCTTTTATACCTACCACCCGTAACGCAAAGACTTAAATAGGCTGTTTCTAACTTTGATTTACAGTCGTCATTTATAATAGGTACTTACTGGAAAGGCAACCGTTATACCCTTTATAAATTTTCAGCCTGGGATCAGTTGTGTTAAGACCTCCAATTTGAACTTCATTGGATCCCACGTCTACAACTTCCCATGGCCCTTGCAAAGGAAGCTTTTCTAAAGGTATTTCTATTCTGTCTATTAGAAGTGTAGCTTCTTCTCCTATCCTTGTATAATAAACGGTGTGTCGTGCACCTAAAATGAAGAGAATAATGGTATTTGATTTAGTTCCAAATTTGGTACTCGTTTTGATATTAAAGTTAATTACAAGCTCAACTTTCGTTTTGCTGTGACTATCATTACCATTTAAAAAGTTTCTATGTTTAACTTCTGCTCCATATGCGAAATCTTCACGATCTTCTTCAAATTTGAGATAGCCATCTTGAGTTATCGCTATTAGCAAATAATAGCTACGCCTATAACATAATCGAAAGAGTTAATCAAAACTGTAAACATAGAAAATAATTTCAGTCAATGTAGCTGTATTACTTGTTTTCAGTTTGGACCAACAAAAGGACGGTATTTTTCTGCCGCAGATCATTGCTCGAGAAAGCTAATTTTATCTTCACCTAGAACAAATAGTTTCTCCATTACAGAATATCATCCACATAAACCGGAGAACATTGATCCCAAAAAAAATCTCACTTTCAATATTGGGCCAGAAAGAATGAACCCTCTTTGTAAAATGCTTTCTCCGTTGAAATCGGCTCCCTTCTCTTCCATACAATACTCTCCGAAATAACTGGTCAGCTCGCAATTACAACTGCTTTCCTGGTTTGAGAAGTCCTCCGTACAAACTCCTCCGTTTTTGCAAGGTTCGGAATCACACTTCATGTCACATTGAGGCAATACACCTGTTGGGTCTGGAAAAAATTGGTTATGTGAAAGAAAAGTTCAAGTATATTTAATTTGAAGTTGATCATCTGTCACATTCGAAACAAAACAAGAAATAGGTAGAGCAGATTAATGGAAACACCTTTCTTTGCAAGATTGAGTTATGTACGACGATGAACATTTGTCGTGTCAATACTGTCAATAATTGTTTATGCACTTAAAAAAATAATGTAAATCCTTACAATTATTATTATTTCAATCCTGCTGAAGTGACTTTTACGCATTTTATAAAAAAGACCTTGATGGCTCTCTACGACGGAGTTCTGTTCCGTGGAAAATAGTCTACATAATTAAAACTGGGCTACCTTGATCAACATTCTGCTGAGCCTTTCTGGGCAAATCCACAACGTGATCAGCAATCTTGAATCCCCTGACGCATCCTACATAACCTCCTTGGGGCAGGGTTGTGGCCCGAGGAGCTAAGTGGAGAGAATACGGGTCGTATCCACCCAGGTTCATTTGGAAATAATCGGTTGGTGGAGCAGGAGGTCGCTGAGGACGAATTACCTCTGGAATGAAAATCCATACCATAATATACAGCATGAATAATAAGTTGTGAAATTTTGACTATAAGGAGTGCAAGGATTTTGGGAGATAGACGATAGTCATATCTTGTGTGACAGTTCTGTCCTGGTTTTTGTTTGTAAATTTAAGTTGAGTACCTTGTCATAAAAGTGATTAAGTATTTTATTACTATGGTTACCCACCTAACTCAGGATTAATCCAAGGTTTATTGGTGTAGTTCCCTAAAAGTTTAGCCACCCTGTCAATTGTGGTATTCTTGTCGTTTACATGTAAGGTAGTAGAAGTATTAGTTCTTATTATGGCTATTTGGACACTTTCTCCTTTGTTGATGTATTCGTATGTTACATTCATTTGTATTATTTCATCTTCATGATTGAATAAGTAAATAATTTCCGAGCCATTGTGTATAAACAAATGAATGAAATTGTTAAGATTATCGTTAGCATACAAGACTAAAGAATTATCGTCATAAGTTCGCAGATTCATAAGAACGTTTTCTGTCATCATTTTCTTCAGTCTATGCTTTTCTGCATCCGTTTCGTTATCTACTAAGTAATTTTTCTTCAAGTATGCTTCTTCTGTTTGGAAAGTTAACGCTTTTATATTGATATCTAAAAATGATTAACATTTCAAATTAAAAATTCTAGATTAGTCATTGTGATGTTTACTATCGGAATATATTTAGGTACTTACTTTCTTCACAATGTGTTCCCAAATGAGCCCAAGGATTTCTACAAATGCATTCGTAGGAAGACCACAGTTCTTTACAGATGGCCTTATTCTGACAAGGATTTGGCACACAGGATGGTTTGCAGTCTTTAATGATTTCGGACAGGTGGACAGACATGTAACTATAAATATCTAAGATTTCTCCATTCACTACCAAACCTCGGAAACAACCTATTAGTCCTTGGCTCACAGCCGATTTTTTAAAATGTTCTCTGAAATAAAATATGACGTACTTACTTAGTTATGATCAACCATAACATAAGTCTAGTGTTTGCTTGACTTAAAAGGTCACTTTTTACACTTGTATCAACATCCTTATTTTGCTCAGTTACCAAATTATCATACATTACATTACTTCGGAAATATCCTAATTCTGCATAACTTACGCTGTAGCTCCGCCAATAAACATAGACCCTTCGAATGGACCAAACTCTTCCTCTAACAAAAGATTCAACATCTGGTACTCAGTATTCAACATAAATCGAACGTGGTAGAAGTTGTAATCGATCCAAATCTTATGCCATTCTCCTCCGTTGAGTTTCCTCTTTGAGTTGATCACCAATTTCCTTGTCGTGCCCGTGTTCAATGTAAAATTGAACGTTAGCTCGTGTTCTGTATAAAATCAAAACATATTTAATGCGTTTGACTTAGTGATGATGCAAATCGAATAAAGATGGCGAGATGTTTTAGGTCAGTTTTCTTTTTTCAGGAGTATTTTCTGAATGTAGGTACTTTATAAATTGCACGATGTCAATTGTAGCCTCTCTTTTTGTCGGTCTCAATATTTAAGTTTCCTCTCTGTCTCTCAAAGGTACTCTGTATCCCTTAAGGGATACGTCCGCCTTACTGTAGGTACCGTATGATATCGAGCCAAAGCAAAGTGACAACATCAAGTAACTAAAAAGATTTAGTATTGTATTTTAATTTCTAAAACTTACCACTAGTTAATGCTACCATGAACGACGGATAATTAGGTCTGATGGGCGGTTGGAACAACAGAATTGCGCTAGTTCCAGTAGTTCTGAAACTGAATGCAATATCGCCTTTCCTCCAACCTGGTACTTCTATGTAGGATTGAGATGTGGTGAACGTCACCACATACCTTTGAGTATCTGTTGAAACAAAAATTTGCTATTAAACCTTTCTAAACAGATGACTATAATGATTGGCCACATTTTTCCTTAAATTTTTGGTTAGGCCATCACAACAGTCTCATTTTGAAATATCTAATAACCAGATAGATTATTTTCTTACTTGTCTCCACACACTCCAAGGGTCCTAGCGTGATCCGGCCCTGAGCCTCCTCAGTCAGATCCTTCTGCTGCAGGAAGAACATCTCTGTAATCCCCAAACTCTTGGGTATGACGAAGGTCCCCTCATCGGAGTGCCATTTGTTCTCGTTGGCATCGCAGTTGCAGGTCTGTGTTGGGTTGGCGCAGGTAGCGTTGATGCCGCAGGGACAGTAGCCTCTGTAAGGTAATCTAGTTGGAGCCATACGGTTATAGTCCCGTATCAATTGAATCCAAAGTTTTTGCCTTAAATTCTAAAAGCCAGGATAATTTCACTTTCGCAGGAACTTATAGTATATTTTTAGTTTTAAGTTACACGGCGGTGTACGGTGTACAACACGGCCATAACCGTCAGTTTTGTATAGCATTGTTTCTCTTTAACTTACGTAACGCAGTTTGTCTCTTTTCTGAGACCAACGTGAATACTTTATGGATGGATAATATACAATAGTGATAGGATGCTATTCTGTCGCCTAAAGCATCTACAGAAGATATGGAGAGGTGATATTCTAAACCCTTTACGGGTAAACATTTTTTGTTGGAACTCAACTAAAATTAAGTTTCTTAGAACATATAAACAAGAGATTTCTAAAGACGGTCACATATTCTCTCAATTGATAAGTCTCTATCTTGCTTCGATTTTTGCCAATAGTCCTGTTTACGTCACTTTTGTCATTCTAAGTGTGCATATATGTGCATATACCATCAAGTAAAAAAGCTAGCTGCGGTAGCCCCCTTCAGGTGTGTGCTAATTCGTCTGACGGACGTCTCAATACTAAATATCCGTGGTTTACCTTTATCTGTGATTTTAGTATCCCTATTACGTTACAATACATTACACTATCGATAGATCGATTAAAGGACGGGTCGTTATTCTACTAACTTAATTAATTTTGAAAGAAAAAATAAAATAAAAACGTGTTTGTTGATTCTAAATAATTTTGGTTATAGAGTGAATAAACTGCGATTTGATAATATGATATGACGGTACCTTTTAACGTCACCCAAATAGTCCACTGTGTCACTTGAAGATGACACGAACCAAGTCGCACTGTGCAGTTCTAAAGGAGCCATGTTGCAATCATACTTGATGTATTGGCGACAGAAGAGAGAGTGAGAGATCAACTCTTGAAGCATCTCTGCTGTGAACTCTCTGTATTTTATGCTGAAGCTGAAATCTTGACCTGAGGCAGATCGGACGTCCTGGAGGAGGAAAAGTTAGTTGAATCTGTTCAAAATTTAAAACTAGCTCACAAAAAAAAACCGAGTACAAAATTATCTGTGGCATATTTGACGACGGCTACTACAGCCTAAATACTCTTCGTATACTTTACACCCTACTGAGATCCTCTGTTTTCGTTGAAGCACAGAAACCAAAACATAATCTCAAAAGCATTACATGAAACTGATTTCAAAAGTTGATGCAGTTGATATGTTTCAAACGAAAGCGTTAAAAATACTTAGGACTAAGTATAAAGACAGCCAATTAATGATATTCATACCACTTGGCTAGGCAGGTTGTGTTCAACAACAGTTGTAGAAGAATCAGCATCGATCTGGAATTCGCATTTCACGTGCGCTGGAGGAAACTTCCCATTGCCGTCTATATCTATGAGATAGACGTCGTTCCTCGTATATCCTAGGAGAGCTAACTCTTCACAAGTTTTCCTGAATGTAGCAAAGTGACAATTCTGTCCTATGTATCCTGAAAATGTAAGACCGTAATGTTATTAGCGCTATATAGAGTCCCCCTATTGCTTCACATCAGCTTCACAACCTGTTAGTTTGGCTCAACATTTTGTTAAATGTAAAAAATGAAACAAAATTATTTTGACTGAACGACCAGTTAAGTATGTCAAATTAGACATAAAGATAATATTAGTAAATTAACAAACTAGTGGTATTTGACAATACGAGAATTAATTGTTTCCGAAAGTGATATTATATCATCGACGTAATGTTAAAAAATTAAAAATTATATCTTAGATCATCGATTATTTTAAGAAGTGACATAATTTAGACCTATTACCTCTGTTTCGGTCCAGTATATTATCCTTCAGCCACTGGAATCATTATTAATTTAATTCATTCCTTAATTAGGATAGAATAAACATACTTACCAGTGTTTTCGCAATTGCAAATGACTCTGTCTTCTCTAATAGAGCAGATGCCTCCATGCTCACAAGTATTCGGTCTCGTACAAGGATCAACGTATCTGCAGTCATCAATTGCCACTTCACCAACAACTCTTTCAGTGTTTATAACAAATCTGGAATGTGACATATAATGTGAGTTTAATTACGTAAAAATACGATACTTCCCACTACTCAGTTAAATTCTCATCTAGTTTATGAAAATATCTACTCATGGGAAAACAAGAGACCACTTGTTACAATTATTACGCAATTTGGTTTGTCTTTGTTTTATCAGAGGACGCTGTTCTGCTATTGTTAGATATTGTGACTTCATTTTCGAATGTTTTAATTCAAGTTTCATTTTAAGCAACAGTTTGAAGGACTCGATTTATGTGCTCATTAGTAGTTTAGAATGACAGAGATTATTGGCCCTCTTTGTAAAAATTACCTGGGTTCTATCAGGCGTCCATTGATTTTGACGTTCCTCATACACCCGATGAGACCCAAATTTGCTGACTTGAGACCACTACCAATAACAATCTTGTCTTGTAGGTTAAAGTCTAATCCTGGAAATTAAAAACAAACACACTTATAAACACAGTTAATGTGTAACACTGTTACCTGTTACGTTTTTGACATTTTATGTGGTCGTATTATTAAATAGTTACTTACCAAACATTTGCGCAGGTTTATTGTGATTATCTACAGTTAGTTTAAATCGTCCTTTAGTATATTCTAATTCTACAGTATGCCAGTCATTATTAGCATCAAATTTAACAGATTTAAGAACAGTAACATTCTTCCCGACGTCCGAAACTAGTTCAAATCTTATTTCTTCCTTCACCATCCTCACCTGAAAATTTTGATTGCGAGTTTACTGTACTACTCCTATCGTAAGATCTAAAGCAATTCAGCAACGGCATTTTTGAGAGTTTGAGAGAGTATTTTTATAGGCGTTAACGTTATAAGTTACTGACCTCCCAATATCCCTGTCCTGACACAGTATTTGTTTCGCTATAAGCTAAAACAGCCATATTCTTGCTAGTTTTAAACTCAAATATCAAATGAAAACTATTAGTTTTATTGACAGGCCACCAAATATGCGACGTAGCAAAAGGATAAGTAATTGGTATCACTTCAATATCGATCTCTTCGAATTCTGGATCAAGTGCTCCTATGTAATGGACTTTAGGATTATTTTGTTTCAGTTCGTAAAGAATAGAGACATCGTTGTAATATACATATTTTAGATTCCCTGCAAAATTGTTAAATGATTTCAGCCCTTTCATTTTGTACAAGTCTGGCCCACCACAAATGTAAATTTCGGGATCGATGCAAACAAACTTAGCATCCCCTGGCATTTCGTATGTTTCTAACAAATTATCCAAGTAAACTTCAAGCGTTTTCTCTTGAAGCGTGACCGTTAGGTTGTGCCATTGGTTGTCGTTGACTTTTTCTCCCAGATAATCATCGATTGGTCCATCTCCAAGGTCAATTTGAATAGCTACTTTTTCCTGATGGACCGAAAGAGCTATGTAATGGTGCTTGTCATCAATTTGTCCACTGGCGTAGAAAAGAGCTGAATCATCAAAACGTGTCTGAAAATATAAGTTTTTGTTAATCATAAACAACGCCATAATTAACCGAAAATAGGTAATTGGATTGCGTACGCATTATCGTTGCATTCAACTGTGAAATTATCCACCTACCTAATTTAATTCGAGATTTTTTTAATCTAATCTGCATTAGCAGTTGATTTGTAGGATAAATTGAAACAAGCAACTAATTTATCGAGCAACATTGTGCAAATGCACTCGGTCATCGACTATCTCATAATTCAGCGCAGTTAACGTCATCATAAACAACCCAATCCGAAACAACATCGTCCAAACATTACTTGCCCAATATCAATTATCTGACATTAACGTGACATTTTACTCACTTTAAAATGCAGGCTCACTCTCGTGTTGGTGGAATGCACGCGGTCCTTCCAGTCGTACACGCGATATGACACGTAACTCGAACCTCGGAGAGTCAGCACTGTGGCCGCTGCAATCCCATCGGGTGATGTAATACATTCCCAATTATAAGTGAAAGTGGACAATTATCGGTATTTTGTAGGTATTAATAGTCTACGACGCGACGTCGTTAATCCGGTGATGGTAAGACTTGGCGTCGACCACCGGAATTGTAATGAAGATTTCTTTATTGAACGAGATGACAGATGAATCACGGTTTGTTGACCCACTTGTATAATTTCCTAATTAGTTATGACAGTTCAATCTCATGTAATTTAAAAAATCATTTTTGATTTTCATTACGGCGCGAAATTAACCAACTGTCAACATCCTTACTAATATTGTAAAAGAGAAAGTGATTCGGTCTTTCTGTCTGTTTGTTATCTCTTCACGGAAAAACCGCTGCACCTATCGTGATGACGTTTTAACAGAAGATACTTTGAACGTAGAACACTTTTTGCGACTTATTAGTTTACCAATAATTGCGGTTTCCAAAGCCATAAATGAAACGCTTGTGAAATCATTACCAAAAAGGATTCTTAAATTTAGAATGTAGTCCTAAAAGATTTCAACAATACTTGCTTTTGAATTTAAGGAGAACGCAGAGTATTTTCAATTAAACACAACATTCAACACTTACTGTAAACATCACATAGATCCTCTTCATAGTTGGTCCCGAAACAATCGCACCTATATCCGTTATACTCATTGATACACCTAGAACCTTGGAAGCAAAGATTTTCCATAGTCCTGCACTTATCAATACAGCCTTCCTTGACGTTTTCATGTTTAGTCGCTATGAGAGGCACTATAGGTAGTAGGTCTGAGGCTGCCTTCCCTGAACTTAGGACCATATCGCTGATACACCCAACAAATGACTCTATGATGTATTTCACACCGTGAAGCTTCTCTTCAGAGCTCAACCCTGAAATTAGACAAAAATTTGAATTATTTCTAAACGTCAGCCAAGAAAGCAAATTTTTTCCTCACCTCCTATTAGGATAACGGATGTCAAGTTGTCAGTGATGCCGTAATTCGTATCAAAACTCAGACCCTGAAAAATATTAAAATGTTTCAAAGAAAAATTTCGTCTGTCAATTTGCTATGGTAAGATGAATGCTTAACTAAAGACATTACCTTGAGGTACACTTCTTCCTTCATTTGGTCTACTTTGGCTATGAGTCTGGCTCCATGTACGTCGATAGTAACTTGCACACTATGCCATTGATCTCTATTCAAAGCTCGTCCAACTGTCACTGAAGTTAGGTGTTTTCCAAAAACGTGGACCACTGGGAAATATTAATTGTAAATAAGTAAAATAAATCTAGGTGAGCCTAGGACGTTTTAAAATGTTTTTAATAATATGTTACCTTTGAGTTCTCCTTTCTCGACGATTACGTAAAGAGCATACGGTTGCATTTTAAATACAGGGTTTTTGACGTTGTGGTATACTAGTAACCCATGTGGCAATCTGGTGCGAAACTTGAAAGAAATCTCTCTACACAATCTGCAAAAAGAACGATGCACTGAGTTGAGTCATTATAGAGAAACAAAACATAACGCCTGTATTCGCACAGGGATTAGGTGGAAAAAACGATCCTTGTCTAATGCACGTTTCAGCTAACTTTCAGCAATTTAAGGTTACAAGTTGTGACAGGTTGCCAGCCCATCCCCTACAATTTAGCTTAACCTCTTCTAGTCGCCTCTTACGACATCCATGGAAGAAATGAAGAGTGTAATTCTTAACTTGATGCCACACGAGGAAAACATAAAAACAGAATTGTTGACAAAATAATTGCTTGGCGCCGCTTATCGACTCATTGTGAATTAAACCCAATCAAGTTTACTGCGTGTGGTGTCAGTCAAAAATAAAGACCATGTGTTTATTATCCAAAAGTCCCCAGCATTCAAAGTGACAAGATATAGAGAGTTAGGTATTCGCTCAAACCAATTCATTCTTTGACCCATCATAGAAAAAGCAAGACATAGATCATAGATTACATTCTGGGGTGAGTCAGGAATCAGTTGGATCAATCTTATTGGACTAAATTTAGAATTAGCCGTGTGATGTCGGGATATAATAACTCCTCTCCATTTCTTCCGAGGATGTCGTAAGAGGCGACTAAGGAAATAGTATTTTTTAGGCGAAAGGCTAACAATCTGTCACTATTCTAACTCTTCCATCTTTGCAAACCTAAAACTTTGCTAGAAGTGGCTGCAAAGCGTGATAAAGTCATAATCATGGTTTTGTGTCACGTTTCGTGTGCTCTGCCTACCCCATCTAGGAACACAGGTGAGATTGTATGTATATATGTATGTATTAGAATTTTGTCCAAATCATTGGTCTCACGGGACTTAATGTTGTCAAAATACATATTGTTGTTAATTAGGCCGTACCTACTCAGTAGGTACTTAAGGCAACAAAGTTTGTCCATTGCAAGGCATCAAATCTTCAACACATTAAAATAAATCAATTTTACATCTGTCATTGAAATGAAGTTTTATTGTCGTTAAGTAATTTCGAACCGGACATGTCTGAAGCAACACTCAGAGGTTTTTATTACGTTACGATACATAACAATATGTAATAACTCAATGGGTGCCATATAATATTTAGTCGAAGTTGAGATAACGCAACATATTCAATTAGGTAGGTAGTCGAGCCATTCGACTTATGACTCGAATAAACTTTTCACACTTTTCTGTAACGCGTATATTCTAGTATACTTATTTGATAATTATTTCCATTAACTGCTTAGAGATTGAGAAAGAAATGGCAATTGTTTAAGCGTTTCAATCGTCTCACTCATATGGAAGTGAGAGTCCAAATTAAAGTTGTAACATCTTACCTCAACTGAAATCTCTGTATGATGTCACCATCCAGTTGTATGAAAGTGTTGTCTTTGGCGAACATAAAAGTCCTGTGGTGCCCCGATTCAGCGAAGGTGAGGAATCTGTCTCTATCACTCGGTGGTATTGGTGGTATTGCTGTCGCGTATGTTGAAGTAGATATGTTGAATGTTGTTGCACTGGAGGCGGTAGAGGTGAGAGCTAGCGTCGTTGGTGGTAGAACTGTTGGAGGAAAAAAAATAGAACACGTTGCTAATTTCGGTACTTCTGTTTTGCCTATAAATGCACCAAAGGAATCTTTCCAAATCTTCATTCGATTTTTAATGAGAATTAAAAATTTCCGTATCAAAATAATTTAAGTTTCTTATTAATGTTTCCAGAAATGTTCGAGAACTATGCTAACTTCTGAGAAATCCAGAACTTCAAAATGTGTTTGTAGTTCTACCAATTGTTAAATATTACCAACTTACGCATTTGGATTCGCTAGACGCATAATTTAAAACTTTAGAGACTAGACAATTGAAACATTAAATTATTCTCTATTCCGTCATTTTGTTTTGATTCTTAGTTAGCTACTGGTATTACAATACTATGATTAGCGTTACTTTACGTTAAGACTTACATTACGTCCTAATATTCAATCTATCGATAGATAAGCTTAAAGATAGATAGGAAAAGCGGCGTGGTGTCAGGTTTAGAACAAAACCCCTCTATTCCTCTGTGAATGTCTTCGGTGATTAATAAACTAGGTATATTTAGGCGACAGACTAGCAACCTGTCACCTGTACCACTTAACTTGAACCATAAAAATTTGCTAAAAGTGCCTAATAAACAAAATACTCATGGTTTTCTCTACGTAGCATTTCGTGTGCTTTTCCTAGGCGTGATATATCTATGTTCACTCACGAACCGGGATTGTTGAGCCACTTGCCACTGTTCGCAATTTAGACGTGTAATCAATGACCGATGTGACCGACTAGATGTTAGCTATTGGATTAGTATTACACGACCAAGTTACAAACATAGGTAAGTGGCTCACAATGCCGGTTCGCGATGGTTTGTAAATAGGAAAATGGCATCACACCCAAAAATTATCCGTCAGTCCCCGGTAAGCCAAAAGTTGACAGATTGAATATTGGGACTAGCAGTTAGAAGACTTATTTGCCTTACCCTTTTCCTCTGGAGTCAGATCGACTGGTAAGCTGCTCTCAACATCAACTGTCCCATATAAAATGTGAAGTATGAGCCAGCTTATATGAAGGCCTCGTCGTTGCCACAACATACCCATTCTCTGTTACGTTCATTTATCTAGAAATGCATAGAGTTATAGATTAATCAGATGTAAGATAGAGTGCACTGTATCGCAGTTTGTATTTATCTAATTCGAACTTATAAACTTACAAAATAGCGGTCATTTTTGTAATTTATCGGATTTTATAACATCCATTTCATTATAATCTTAAAAAATAAAATAACAATTTGTTATAACTTTGCAGAAGATTATCTAATGCTTCTATGTAGATTGGTACGGTATTGCGTTTCGTTGTGGTTTACCAGAAATCATTGTGACAGAGTGGTACTTTTCATCGGATATAGAATCTCGGTTTACCACTCTGTCACAAACTTTTGTGAAAAATATTTCGATATTTTAATTTTCACTAATAGCGTAAATACCTATGGCACTAAAAAAAAGAATGTAATTTACCAGTTTTATCACTACAAACACAAATGTACAACTTAAAGTCAACTCATTTTTCATCTCCACATCCTACCTCTATTGTTATTACTAAGGTACTTGCTCAAATTATTGGTAGCTTCCGACTACACCGGTAACAAAATGAGTAACCAAAATAATTTCCTTAAAAAATCAACTTCCTTTCTTTATGAAAATAAAGCAACGTAACCTATTGTGAATCCAAACCTCATGGAGATATGGTTTAAATTGTCATATAATTCGCATAGGGTATCAGGCGGAAATATGTATCGTGTGGGCCGGCTAAAAGTGGCTAATGTAGCTTGACCCCCCTCGCCTCTGTCTTTTCTTGTTTGAACGCGGGTCAGTGAAGGCCCGGCCGTAATGTCAGGGGTCAAGGGTGTTTGGTTATGTTCGAGAGTTAAATTGGCTAAAGTAACTGCATTCGTCCTCAGATCGCCGGTTGACACATTGGTTTTGACATGCTATAGGTCTAACATGTATTAGGTATTTTAGATATCTTAAGAAAAATCTGTTCCAATTTGTCTTTCAACTGCCAAAGACTTTTAAGTTTAGTTAGATGGAATGCAATGTTAATTTTTTGGCGGGTTCATGCTCCCTTCTATGATAAAGCTAAATTGGAATTCAACGAAATATTTAACTTACATATACGAAGTACTGTTTTGTTACGCTTCTAAAAACTTAACACTTTATCACAGTCCACAACCGAGTTTACTAAACATCGTTAAACTATTTTTTTATCTAAACAAAACTTTAAAACTGCTAATAATACGTCTGCCCGAACTTTATTTCGCCGATTATAAACAAAAACACATTGAATTATTTCAAAAATCGAACGCAGCGTTATTTCTTTTTAATTTTTACTTTTTTTCGGGCAGGATAGCACTGGTCGCGTCCCCAGGCGCGGGACTGAGGCGCTTAACAGCCAGTAATCGCGCCGGCAATTTGTGCTCGTGGGTCAGAGCTGTTCCCAGGCGGAGGACACACGAGGTCGAAAAACAATGTTTAGAAGAGTACTTTATTTGAAGTAAAGAAAGGAAAATACTTAATTAAGCGATTGCAGTTTATAAAAAGTATGTAACGTAGCATTGTCAACACACGAAAGTAATAAATAAATAGTATTAATATTTATTATTATAAGAAACTTTATGGGTAAGTTTACCCGGATAACTAACATACTTAGGTCACACGTAACCGTAAAATAAGAACCTTTATCTCTATATACGAGTCACGTTAAGACAGCGGATAAGTTTTTTTTACAACTTCCCCGTCCCGTCTGTTCCGTCACACGTGGTGTCGGGTTTAGAACAACACCTCTCCAGTTCATCCGCAGATGTCGTAAAAGGTGACTAAGAAAATACGATTAGGTACCCTTTAGCCTTTAACCCTTAAGCTTCAGCCGCACGTGAGATTTCATTCAAATGTTTTGACGAAGTATGTCCGATATGAAACTAGCCTTACTGCCTCCGTTCGAGGTACTTTATTTATTGATGAAATAAATCATTGTAGAACAATAGATCCAACGTCAGACAGACGTGACTTGATACAGGTTTGTTGGAACTTTAACACGTTGAAGTGGAGTGGGCATCCATCCTTTGCACGTCAACAGTTGAATGATGAATTAAAAAAATTAAACTATATTTTTAAACGTAAAGCTAGTAAAGGTTGTAGCGCTTGTCAGAGCCACTAGAAATATTTACCATGAATTTAAATTTAGAACCCCCAACGAAACAAATCAATTTGGCGGATCGATTGGTCTGTTTCTCTATCTCTTGCTCTATTTATCCTGCTGTAATAATCTTTAAAAAGCCATCACAATTTTGCTATACGGAAGTCTAAAAGCTAATTTAATATGTACATGATTTAAACATATAATTTCCGTAGGTATCACTAGAACTAATGTTAATCAGAGGTCTTGGTGCATTATTAACACTTACGTCATATTGTCGCGTGCAATATTGCATCTTACACAGAACTCGGTCACTATTCGAAACATTGCAAGCAATATCGCAGTGAGACAGAAGCCATGTGACACGAGGTTAGGGAACACCACTTATTATTACTGCAAGATTTCGTTAGACAACTGTAAAACAATGAAATATCAAGAGTTCGAACATAATGACTCTGATTTAATAAAATGAGTTCTTGAATTCTTTAGTTTTTTACAAGCAAAATTGTTACTGGCCATTTCGAACAATTTCGATAATTTTAAACAAAAAAAAACCGACTTCAAATTAGCTTTATCCTGAAAGGAAACTTCTGTTTATGTGCATATTTACCAAAGGTC
>BHDV01003477.1:42512-69072 GCA_005406045.1 Adoxophyes honmai | reverse complement strand
AAAAAAAAAAAAAAAAAATACAGCCGAATTGAATACCTCCTTTTTTCGAAGTCGGTTAAAAAATAAACTTTTTCTCTTGTAAAAGACGAACTCCTTTATGAGTTTAAACCCTGCTGTAAGCAGCAGCATGTCTACTTATTTATTAAAGAATCTGACAACGAAGCCAACTAGTTAGCTAAATATGTTTAATGTCGCTTAGAAAACCCTGTAAAAATAGCAAAAGGAAGAAAAGGTCAAGATTAGTACCCGAAACCGACGAGCATGAATGAAGAGATTGAAGAATATGGATAAAGAGACAGTATGTGTGTGTATGATTTTAATGTCGACCAAATGCAGCAGAATTTTGTGTTATACTTTTGTGTGGTGTACCTACATATCACTTGGATGATGTCGAATAGTAATCCCAGTGCGGTGTAGTGATTGTACGTCTAATTGACTAATTTAATTAATCACTTATCTCAGTCCCCATCTGTTACTTCGTAGTAGGTACACTATTAAATTTTGCACACTATATCGCTTGCAATGAAATTGGACATGGATAAAACCAACATAATTTATGTTTATGTTTAAAAACTTAATTCTTACAATCTGATATTCCAATAATAGTTAAATAATTGAATAACGTTGAATAACGGCTGGTTGAAGGGAGATGTTGGGGTGTATGTCTTTACGTAATTCCAATCCGAGTTCCCCTTTCTATTAACATTCGATGCAATAATATCGATTGCAAAAAGAAATAAAGTTTCTAATCTCCATAAAATCAACTCTATCGTAATTCGTGATCGATATAAAGCCATATTTTATCAATCGACTTTCTTGCCTATTCTTCCGTTTATAAGCAATTCTGCACGCTTTCATTGCATGACAATATTTGTTTAGTTATTCCACTTTTACTCTTTTTGGCACTTTTAAACTAGTACAAATGGTCGATTATCCAAGCGTTTCAATTGTCTCATTTTTCTGGACCTTAGTGTCTACAGTTATTTAGTTATCTATCAGACTTACAGGAATTCTAACAGATTATCAAAAGTGAGATGGAAATCTGAAGCCACTTAGTATAAAATGTGATTAGATAAAAGAGGTGTGGGTAACGGTGAAATTATCGGCAAAAATTACTATCTATGACTGTTTTTTTCATGGATTTAGAAAGTTTAATATTGTCGGGTTTAGGATTAAGTAATTTAAGGAGGGAAGCTTTAAGATCACTCTTACTTGATTCTAAACTAATAAAAAATTGATACTTTTAATAAAACAAACACACTGGATTCTGTATTGAATCACATATTCGAGTTAACTCAACTTATTTCTGTTACAATCAATCAATCAAGTCTCTATCGTGGTGTGGGGCTTGAACCAATGCTGCTGTCTGAAAAATCGTTAAAACAAATCAAAGTCTAGAACGATTTGTTGTAATCCATACTTAATATTATAAATGTGAAAGTGTGTTTGTTTGTCCTTCTCTAAACAGAGCGACGGATTAACGTGATTTTTTTTGGTAGAGATAGTTTAGGGCATGGAGAGTGACATAAGCTACTTTTTGTCTCTTCATAACCCTCCACTTCCCTAAAATGGGGTGCGGAAGTTTGTATGGAGCATTCCGCAATTTTCAACGTAAAAAGCTATAAATTGGTATGCGGGCTATTTAGTGACTAACAAAAACATCGTATATTCAATACAATACCGAGATCTCTTCTGTGTTGCCCGGAATTTAACGCGAGCGTAGCCGCGGGCAAAAGCTAGTTTAAAATATATTCAAAACATCTATTTCCAGTCAGCATTCGAACAGCCAGCACTTACTACACTTCACTATTTCTTTCGTAGATGTCGTAAGAGGCGACTAAGGAAATAGGTTTGTTTTAGGCGACAGACTGCACCCTGTTGCTATCACACCTCTTCTGAAATTGTCTATGTAAGGCTTCGTGTGCTCTACTTACCTCATTTAGAAATACAGGCGTGATGTTTACGTATGTTTTTTTGTTTAACCAAAAGTTGATCATGCCATACCAACAACCATCGATGACCTAAAATCTGACAGATTATACTACGCTTACTTTCGTTTCCTATAGACTGATTTTTGCTCGATGTAAGACGAAATCGACCATTGTAGGTAGAGCTATGCTTCAGTACAACTCATGTGCAGCAAAAGGCTCACGATTTGGCGGATGTTTCAAAGATGAAAGGTGCTATCGGTCTTATCGGAAGCGCAATAAGTAAAATATTTTTGTTATTATGTAAGGCTAAGATACAATCCGCTGTTGAAGCGGTGAATGGCAATGAACCACTACTTAACGAAGCTTGTTTCCATTGCTTACTTCATATCGTTCTTAACCGTTACGTCTATATGACATGTGACGTCTCGGTTAATAGTTCAACGAGCTGCAATATCTCAGCTAATGAGAAATCAACTTACGGGTTTTAAGACAATTAATGAAAAAGGAAAGAAAATAATGAAACCTGTAAGTACATGTTGTGAATAGGGAGTTTATTCTAATTTATCTATGTAGTGTCAATGTATGCAAAAGCCTGTACCTTTGAATATAATAATTGTGTACGAAACATTTTTTACAATAGTTATGAAACTAACTCACCTTAAAAAAATTATTTTCTTTCTTTTCTGGATGGTTTACGGTTTGACTGAATTCGAAGTAATCTCAACTGCTTAGTAGATTCAGAACAAATTTAATGTTTTTAACTTTCGCGATTCTCACTCATATTTATATGCATGTACACATGACTTAATCACGATTTTATTTACCTTTCCCGACGTTTCAACTCAACTCAATTCAACCAACTCGTGACCACGGTCGCTGTAACGCGGCCGAAACGTCGGGAAAGGTAAATAAAATCGTGATCAGAGCAAATTTGCTGCAACAGGCACAAGTTTATGATAAATATTCCGTTACTTATAGTAATCAAATCCCTAAAAACCTTTGATAAGAAGTAAAACTTTAACAATCACGTCGTCCCGTCCCATCCTAAGCGAACGGAGCCGTCGCTTGTCCAACAGCGGATGCATCGGCCGGCTGTTACCTATCGCCTGTTACGATCGACCCAAATTTGAGGACAGTAACTACACCAGCTGTCGGTAATAAGTAATAAGACAGGCTACAACACCGGTGCCATTGTTATACCACCTTTTACAGGGAGCTCTATGTTTATACTTCCTCCACACTACTCGTGAACAAACTTAGAGGAGTACTACCCACGATAGTGTAGCGCCCCAGCGCTACATTCGTCGAATAGCCGAACTAAACGGTCTTACATCGCGCTAACGAAGTTTTCCTCTCTGTCCCCAGGCCACGACTTCAGTCCCCAGGCGTATCATCTGCCTGGAGAGAGATCTCTCGATTAGAATCTTTTAAACAATTGTATAAAGAATCACTTCGGCTTGTCCCGTCAATTTAACCACAGTTTCTAGATTACTTCACCGAGGAACTTCGCGAATAGAGTAGAGGAGGCAATAGCACAGCAACACGCGTAAGTTGTTTCGCGCGTAGACATAATTTACATAGTTACCTGACACTTCTGATGTCTCTTGTTAGACAGTATTATCTATCTCGCGTGCAACTCTACTCCCGCTCTGTCGGGTAAAGCCAGCTGGAATCAGTTTTGAAGCTTTGTTTTCATCATAAAAAAACTTAACGCAATTGTTTTTACCAAAAATGTTACACGTTAAGGGCTTCGTACTCAAAGGTTATATACGGGACTCTATTACTAAGACTTTACTATCTATATCTATTTATCATCTGTCCGTCACCAGGCTGTATATTACTTTTACGACATCCATAGAATAACTCTGTGTCTGAACTGTGTTATTCGGAATATGACACCACACGGGCAATCTTGTACTTTGTTTATCGTACTCTATTTCTTTATTGTATGTGTATGTGTCGATTAGAAATATTTACATAGGTACTTATTAGAATTATATTAGTTGTTATCGCCGACACTTATTTTATTTTAATCCACATCGAGTACTTATGAACTTAAAACATATATTGCAGCTAATACTCAATTATATAAGGATAACAAAGGCGGTCTTAATCCAAATTCCTTGGCGATAGTAAAAATAGAAAAACAATTAAGACATGAAGATAAATGATAATTGTATATTGAACAATCTATAACTGAACACGGCTTAAATCACAGCTTATCATGAGATAAAGTCAAAAGAATATCAATTTACTTAGTAATCAACAGCCACTAAAATGATTAAGTATTTGACGATAAGAGTTTGTGAACCGACAACAAGTAAAATAGAATGTAAGGTCAATTGCAATTAAACTCACAAACTTAAGAAGTCTACGATATTATTAATTTAATTAGGTTTTCATAGAGTAAAGAGTAAATTATGGGTTGTTAATGTCTCCGTGGTAAGGACAATGCGACTCCAATTTACTTGCGTGGGGTTACGATTATTTATACGACGTTTAGTCGATATCTAGCGAAATATTATAGTCGCCGTCCACTCACGTCCGTCGTGCTTCTAGGATACCGAATAAACCTAAAAAAATATTACTGCGCGTACCTACCTATTCCTACTACTTTTGGTGAACGATCTTAAATCAATGGGCAATATACAGGGTGGCCCATCTAAAACGGTCAGTATGGGGAAGTCAGAAACTATACGAGATACGAAGATCTCTTCTTAGGAACCATGACATCGATTTTAATAAAAAGAAAAACTGCATTCATACATTTAAAAAAAATGTGTACTCAGTCCGGGAATCGAACCCGGTTGTTTTGAAAAAAAAAGTACTATGTATTTCTATTTAGATATCGATTGTGTTGGTCTTAAGCAGTAAATATGTTTGTGTGTGTGATTTCTAAAATTAATAAAATGCATTGTTTTTACATGCTTTTGATTTATTTTAGTAGGTGTTCGAAGTGACCACCGCCTTTCTCAATACCTACTACGTTTGTAACTGTGATCACTGAACACCTACTAAAATAAATTAAAGAACGTGAAAACAATGCATTTTATTCATTTTAGATATCATGTTTCTTGCACATATTTACTGCTTAAGACCTACACAATCGAAATCTAAATAGAAATAGAAAAAGTTTTTTTTTTCAAAACAACCGGGTTCGATTCCCGGACTGAGTACACATTTTTTTTTAAATGTATGAATGCAGTTTTTCTTTTTATTAAAATCGATGTCATGGTTCCTAAGAAGAGATCTTCGTATCTCGTATAGTTTCGGACTTCCCCATACTGACCGTTTTAGATGGGCCACCCTGTATAAGGAGTTTTAGTTCCAGCGACGTTGTTACAGTTCTCCAAATAAATAGTTTACCGTGTCGCAAGTGAGAACGGTTACTTTAAACTCATAGTAAAGGTCACAGCACACATATCAACTCGGAAAAGGATCGTCACCGTATCGCCTTTCGCCTCGCCATCAACCAGGCGTCAACCCAACGTATGCACGTAACTAAAGCGTATCAGCAGCTCCTGTACGTCACTCGGCTACGGCTAGGCGACACCGCGCTTACGGCTCGCCGACTGCTGGCTGACAAGGACAGGGGCAAGGGTGGACGAAGAGACGTGAGCTCGCGTACGGAGAGACGTAAGCGCGGGGACGACGAGCCGTAAGCGCGGGAACTGCAAGTTGACCACGCACCGCATCGCGGTTCGGAACCTGTTCCGAGGCGAGGCGGTTATGTTACGATTCCGATTAGTGTGCGTTGCAGTAGGGAGTTTCATACAAACAATACTGAACGACTCGAGGCGATACGGTGGCGATCCCTTTCCGAGTTGATATGACTGTGTGCTGTGACCTTAATGGTACAGAAGAAGTAGTTAAATGGTCATGATGATAGCTAAATGTTGAAAAGCGAGGCAGCTTTACCATTTTAAGCTCACGCCCGTCACAGTCGAGTGATCTTTCGATGTTTCGACATCGTTGTCTCCGAAAATGTAATTGTTTGATTGTCAACGGTTACCCACTGACAATTTTGGTGTCAGTTTACGTAATGTTTTGATTTTGGTATTTTTGGTACCTACACCTAGTTAAACTTAACATTAAGAATCCTCACAAACTGCTTACGAAGGCAAAAGAGTGATAGTTCACTCTCTAACTTTCTCTTTATTTTTCTTAATCTATCCGGTGTGAATAATTAGATCTTCGGATATAGTTCTCATGCAGATCCAGTACGGATTGGGAACTTCACACACAATGTTGAATTACTACGTCGCTGTGGACAGGCTCTCGATGATTTCCTTCCCCGAATAGCATATGTAAGTATCAAAATCAAATTCGGATATGAGCCTGGGATTTCAATCCGCGACCCTCTGACACAGGCCAAATCACTAGACTACCACGATACGGTGTAAATGCCAAAGCAAAAAGGCATTTCTGAAAATCTATAGTTTGCGGGAAGTTTAAAAAATCCGTGTAAGTTGGTCAAGTAATTTATTATTGCATTAAATGACTAACATTTCATTTTTTTTTATCACAGCTGTCAGTTTAAGTCCTCTTAAAAAGGGAAGTTAGCTCCGGTGTTGACTCGGAAGATTCCGCTTCTGTAACAAATATAAGGAAAGATAAGAATTAAAAGAAAGGAAGTTAGAAGGATAGGCCTTTGCTATGTAGTAGAACTCTAATCAGTACCATTTCATTTCGTGGTATCATCTATGCAATATTAAGTGTTATCAAGCGAAAAGATAATATCAAAGAAAGGGAGAAACTTAACACTGTCGTAGTTCGTATATATGTACATAGATAACATATGCAAAATAAATTTTATTGGGGGCAAATTCTTATGCTTAATTTCACGATGTAAGCAATCAGGAAGTACCTACCCTATTACCTAGTACCTATCTAGGTCAAGGTATCAGATCCTTTAGCGGATGTATGGGAAATACGACATCATTTAGTATTTAATATAAATTTCAATTATTTATCTTCACTTGTTCTTATTAGAGAGACAGATGGACTACGAAGGGATATCCTACGAGTATAGGGTCCTTTTGTCCTTTAGAGATATGGAACTCTATTGTATCCAACAGGTTCCGCACAATTTGGGATTAGATTACCCTTGCTTTGCTTAAAAATTAACTATTTCTTAAAATTAACTCTGGTCTTTTGTAACAATCTAGCTCTAGTTGCATTTGATTATCTATCGCAAATCGTAATAATCGTAAGTATAATGTAATCAAAAGATTCATGACAAATAGCTAAACATTTTATCAGAACTACTTGCGAAAACTTACATCAGTATGTTAAAAGTCTATTCTCAGAATCACAGTCCAATATTGATTTGCTGAAGTCTATCATAAGTTAGATAAACCTGTTAACTAATAAGCAAACCAAATCCAAGGCCATCTTTTCAGTACCTACAGGTATTTTCTCTTATTTTTATAAAACTGTGCAAAAGCCTACAGGGATAGGCTTTAGGGAAACCAATCTCTGCTTCACCAACCTTTGACTAATATCTATAAATAATTCTAATCTCTGTATTTACGGCCCTCAAAAATTCTCAATAACGAGATCACGACATTCTAGATGTTTAGTATCTAAACTAAAAAACTACATAGATGACTCAACTAGGCACGGTTAATACAAAACCTGATGATGATCATTCGTATTGATTTCGGCAACAGCGATCGCTTTTTGAATTAAAGATAAATATTGTTTTTTATGTACAATCTGCTACATATAAGATTGACTTCATTCAACACACCAGAGTACACACTGAAGGAAACCTTTCAAAATTGCGAATTTTTACACGTAGGAAAATTTCTAAACTCCTCACAATTTTGTACAAGGATCGTAACTTTCCGTTTCCTAAATCTAAATTTCCTGTTTCATGTGACATTCTAACACTTTCAAATTTCCGCAACTTGCTCATTTGTACACAAGAATTTGTCATAGATTCTCCACCAGCTTGGTAGCAACAAAATAGTGAGCACTACATGGATTGGTTTTGCTGTCTAGCGAGGTAACGCTGCCAGTCTTCTGGACACAAAAAGGATCCGGAGGATTTTTCTATTTTATAGGTTTAGTTTCACTTTAGGAGAGTTTTAAATTAAGTTTTGCTTTTTAGGTCGCATTTTAACTTTTCTTTGTGTTTTGTTTCTGTGGTACAAAATAAACAAAATCCTCATCTCACCCTCGCTTGTTAACATCACTGTTGCCCAAAGGCAGCAAGTTGCCGCGGCATTGGTTGTTGCGCATCTCAGCAACATTGGTGCACTGGTTGCCGTGCAAGTGGTTGAAGGTGACGGTGGCAGCAAAGACCTCCCAGGAGCGGTTGTGGCTGCAGAGGGAGAGCAAGCAACCGGGTTGGTTGTCGCCGCCGTTGACGAAGTAGTCGACGTTGGCGAAGAGACGGTTGCCGGTGTTGCCGCTGGTGTGGATGGCTTCCACGTAGATAGCGTCGCTGGCTGCTAGGCGGTTGCTGTTGATGTTCCAGATGGGGCTGTACGGGTCCAAGCCTGAGGAGGACGACATACATCGAGTAAGAAAGTTAACACTTTATTGCACAAAATACACGCAAGATGGTGAAAAGATGCTGTAAATTAGGAACTTCATAAGACGAGCGTTCGATTGTATAGGAAAGGTCTCCTAGTTGTACATTTAAATCCCTAATAAAGGTCATATTTTTGAAGATTGTAAGTTAATTACGACGACCAACGATATTCTCAATAAGTCTCAGATATTTTTAGCAAGAAAACTTTGCATTAGCAAAATGATTATAGCAATGTCATAACAAAATTATCTAATCACTAAAAGCCTGCTTTTTGATAAGAAGAAAGAATGCAATCACGTTTATCGCAATTATACGCATGAGTTTTTTAAATCAAAATATAGTGACTATGCATAGTAAAATTGTTTAAGAGGCGGGATTTGTACCCACAACCTTGGTAATCCGTACCAGGCTTTTTTCAACTGAGCTACTCTGAATCAATTTTTTTTGGAACTCCGACTTTCCATCTATGAGCTACCCTCAGAGTCGCTCACTCACTCAAAATTTACTGAGTTACAAGATCATTGGTAGATCAGTCAGACTTCACCTCTGCGCGTTGCCTCCAACGCGCCGATTACCCCCACTAGGAACTATTGTATGTCTTAACATAAAACCTAAAAATATGCTAGACGTGGCTGGGACACGTGAAACAATCATGGTTTTGCATTTCAAGTGCTCAGTCTACCCGTTTGGGAACACATGAGAGATGTATGTACAACAAAATCCAATCTTATCCTTACCAGTAACACGAGCAAATCTTCCTTGGACGGTCCTGCCAGCATTACCGACGACGTGGGATCCTAAACTGAAACCAGCCAGATGCATGTTGGTGAGGGGAGCTCCGGTGACAGAGCTGATGAAGTTGAGGAGGTTGCCCAGGCCCTGGCCGACGGAGGGGATAGCGTTGATAGCAGTCATGTAGTCCATTTGGGAGATTCGGCTCCAGTCAAGGACGATGACATTGGCTTCCATTCTGTTCAAGTAAGCTGTAAAGAAGAAGATACATCAATTGGATGGATGCTACATAGGTATAAAACCTTTTACGGAGATATACTTAGTCCTAGGTATAATAGAATTTACTGAAAATGCTGGATTTAACTAAGCCGTGATTTTCTGTCATTTTCACCTGTGGCTTTACATCAGTTTTGTGATGTTCATAATCCATAATCCGTATAATTATTGCTTCAGTAATAGGAACTGAAGATTAATGTTTTAACTAAGAAATAACAACTTCACACCATAATCATATGGTAGATAAACTTGAAGATTTTTTAAAATAAATGGTCCAATAGTACGGACAACTGCAGAGAAAAGTAACCCCCTCCCATACAATGTCTCATTACCTTTCTCTACAGCTGACTGTACTAGTCTGTCCAAAGAAGTTAGCTGATAGGCTTACCATCACGGATGATCTGGTTGAGGTTGCTGTTCTGGCTCTGAATGTAGCCATGAGCGATGGCGATGGTGGTATGGGCAGGGTTGAAGTTGGAATTGCGGATGGAGTTGGCATCGTTGATAATTAGAGTCTGGCCAGCTAGAGGGTTGCGCCTGGAACAAAATTTATATTAGAAACAGAAATTCATCACATATACGCTCGTACATTCACACGTCGGAAGAGCAGAGTGTCGTACCCATTTACCCTAGCTTCTTTCGAATTAATTATTGTTGGATCAGACTTGGTGCATAATTATCTTACAAATCTGAATGAAATGTGTTGATGTGGACCCTAAGGCTAAGGTATTTCTTTTGACCAAAACTTCTCAATGGTCATATAGAACATCTATTTAGATGACACTGTGGGCTAAAACCCACCAAAAGTATTTTCATATTTACTGTCAAAAGTTTTTGATTCTTGAAGATTTCTAGACAAGTGTTACCTTGTGAAAAGGATGTAAGCGTTCCTAGGGTTTCTAGCCACATCCTCCAGGAATTCATGATCAGGTTCGGCTTCTAGATCGACGGTGACCATCTCATCATCCCCAGCTGGGACTTGAACGAACCGAGGCGTGGCCGATGGTGGAGGCAACGCCGCGGTGAGGTACACTGCAAGAATTTTGTTCCAGAATACTGTATAGATAGTGTCATGAAGATACATCACACTCCTCATCCAAATCGAGAAGACAAATGTAGCAGGACTTGCAACTTTATAATGTACAAATAGAACTATGTACTACCATGCTAAACGGCAGTTAGATGCACAGTCAAAGAAATTAATACTTATGCCTCTATGAACCTTTTCATAATGAGTGTCATGCTTTGATTAGTAAATAGTATGGTATGTCACAGTGTCATTTCTTGTAAAAAGGTACAAAGTGGCACAATTATCAATTTCTTTGATCAGGAAGTAAAGTAAGATGGATCTTCATGAGCTTCTTATATTATCGTGGTGTATTAAAAAAAAGAAAAAGTAAAAAATTGAACTAGTTTGCTACGTCTCTATCAGCACCAGAAATCACATATAAAAAACTTCTCAAAAGTTTCCTTCCGTTAGTTAATCTCCGGATTTCAGATCCCGGATGAAAAAAAAACAGTAAAGCACTTTTACACACCCGTCGAGGCGATAAACAACACAAGTGCCACCTTCATCGTATATCTTCTTGACAACCGTTACGTTAGAAAATGCATTCAGTTTTTATACCTCTAGGTATCCTGTAAAAACTGAGATAACGTTGCTATCATATCACCTATCAACAGAATGAAGTTCAGGATTAATGTGATCAGTCATTATTACTGTGATTTTGGACTGTTATTCCATATTTCGATTTGTTTCTGGGGGATTAGATGTGTATCATTTTGTAGGCTGATTTTAGTTCAAACGTCATGTAATTTTATTTTTATTTTTATTTATTTCAAATAATCACACAGCATAACAGTAACAATACCAAAGCACTGTGAAATATATACAATGAAGCAACAAAAACAAGAGGAAAAAAAACGAAAAAATAAAAACGTAAACAAAGGAAGGCTTACAAATAATTAATTGAAGACGGACGGCCATCCTTCAAAATAATGCAACATATTATTATGGTGTCAATTTTATCGACATCAATAATAGATAAGGTGTTATGAGCATACTTCCTTGGTAAAGTCGTTTCATTGTCTTGGAGTAGTAGTCCTCTGCTTGTACAGTTGTGTTTGTAACAACCTCGTTGCTATATTTTAATACTGGCCGGCACGGAATTTGAGACAGCCGATACCATTAATGTCTTAGGGTGATTATTTGAGCGTTTCAACCGTCTCATTACTCGGTCCACTTTTTTGTAAAAATGGGAGAATATTATGATACCATCGTTTAGTCATCTATTAGAGGTCCTGTTCCTCTAATAGATGACTAAACGATGGTATCATAATATTCTTCCATTTTTACAAAAAAGTGGACAGAGTAATGAGACGGTTGAAACGCTCAAATAATCACCCCTTATTATTATATATTAGGTAGGCCTCTGACTTGAAAACACCTCTGCAATTTGCGTGCCATTACTGATTTTTATAGGTCATGGTGCTTGTTTACCATCAGGTGACCCGTTTGGTGTGTGGTATACAGAAAAATAATGATATGATTTATTGATAGATAAAGTTTCCTTGAGAAATTGCCAGTTCTTAATTTGGACTTGTTTGCAGTTTCATTTTTGCATTGCACTTGAATTGGGTTGTTGTTGCTAAAATAATCTTCTTCTATCTATACATTCCATCCATTTTAAGAATTGATCAATTAGTGCTTGAAAGTATCGTTGTTGGTTTATAGAAAACTTAGTGAAAGGATTGAAGTTTTGTAATTTATAGTCCTTTAAATGATAACATGGAACTTGCATAATTATGAAAAAAAAAATAGATAACACACGAAAAAAACCAACATAAGAAGAGCTGGCAGTAATATACTAAACCGTACAAAATAGGGTTCATTTTAAGTTGGACGTTGGACAGGCGCGGCAAGCACTACTATAAAGCCCGCCGCGAGTTCCACCGCGGCCAACCTAAACAACTCAACCCCCTGAACATCTTGGAAGTTGACGTCCTACTGGAGGGCCGTCAACTACGGATCTATGCGGCCTACAGACCGGCGGCATCCCCGGCCAACATCACGGCAGATCGAACTTGGCGTGGCATGGCCAACATCACGGCATGGCACCCATGTAGATCATCCTGGCGGGTGATCTCATCGTCAAACATCCAGCATGGCACTCCATCAACACAGATACCGCCGGAAGGGCGATCCACAGAGCCGCAGTCTTGGGACCCGAAGAACAGACCAATTACTGCGTTGCGAGCGGGTCGGAGCAGGTCATAGACTTCGCAATTAGCAAGAAAGTGACTGTAGAGATGGTGCAGGAGGCACTCCCTGATTTGGCATCCGATCACATACCAGTCCTGAAGTCCACGGCAACCACAATAGAACGGTGGCCGGGAAGACGCATCAACTGGAAAGTGTTCTCAGCAGCTCTGGAGAAGAAATCCCAGACCTGACCGATCACATCCGCTGAGGATGTGGAAAAAGCCGCCAACACACTGGCCGCCAACATCCAGAAGTCGCATAGTCGAGCTACACACACTGTTCCGGAAACAAAGAGGAGAAACTCACTCCCAACCCAGATCCAGATCTCATACAGCGTACCCGCCAACTGAGGCGGCGGTGGCGGCTGACTAGATGCCCTTCCCTAAAGACCCTGGTAGAAAAGGCCAAAGAAGAACTGAAGTTGCATGTTACAGAGGTCTGGTAGAGCCACATCGCGTCGATAGACGGAGACGTCCTCTCCATCGACCGGCTGTAAAAACAGCTCAGCGCAACATCGAAGCCAACGAGACCACTGCGAGATCGGGACGGCCAAATGTGGTACAAAGCGAAAGACGAGGCGGAGATCTTCGCCAAGTGCCTCGAGAAGCGGTTGCAGCCGAACCCATGGGACGACGCCGAGTACACAGCAGCACTCAGCGAACACTTGGAGAGATACTTCACCCCACCCATCGAGACCCGCCATGACAACCCAGTTAAAGCGAAGTGGAAAAGGAGCTAAAGAGATCTAACCCAAAGAAAACACCTGGCGTCGACACGATCCCGAACATGGCCCTCTGCGACATCTACCGCGATGGACCATCGCGGCGATGACTAGAATCTTAAACGGAGTCACGCGCACCGGCCGGCTCGGTCGGTTGATAATGATACCGAAGCTCGGGAAGAATCTACAGAAACCGGAGAGTCATCGACCGATCGCGCTCCTCAGCACCACTGCCAAGGTGTTCGGAAGGTTAATGCTAAAACATCTGTAACCACACATAGCACCGCGCCACGAACAGTTCGGCTTTCGTAGAGCGAGCTCCAGAACCCTGCAGCTAACGAGAGTGCTTCACTTCCTGGCCGAGCCGAGAAACAGGAAGGAGCAAGCAGCGGCTGTATTGCTGGATATTGAAAAGGCGTTCGACAGGGTATGGCATCCGTGGCTGCTATTCAAACTATCTGCGTTACCAGCTCCGCACTCTGGCCTCCTTCCTAAATGACAGAAGACACGTCGTGACGGTGGAAGATGCTACCTCAACGAAGCGCCGCATCCTAGCGGACGTCCCACAGCGAAGCTGTGTCACCGGGCCTTTATGTTCTCTTCATCGACGACTCTCCGGTGATCGGTGACGTCCAACTGGGACTTTTCGCCGACGACGCAGCCTACTTCACTTCGTCGATGAATATCACCCACGCGACGAAATAGTGAGCTGGTGCATCCCTAGGGACCCCCCGACGCCTGTTAATCTGGCGGGCAGGAACCACCGGTGGGTTTTTAATGGGTATGCCTTCCTGTGAGGAGAGCCCTACATAACCGTCGCGTCGTCCCCAAGACGTAGCGGTATGCGTAAAGCATTTTCCCACTGCCCAAAAAAAAGCCGCACCGACTGCACGACCAAGAGGTGTCGTGGACCAACTTGGCGAAAAACCTTGGCGTAAGCAGTAGGTACGTCGAAGAGGTCCCTCCCTACCCTAGAAAACTCCACGCTTTAATTCTCGCCGGCTCCACGTGTAACATCGTGTACAGAGAAGCTTTATAACTAATTGTTATATCTAATACTCAAAGTTAACTTATTCCTGTAAAACACCCAAAATATAACCAATGGTTTTGCACGTTCCAAGTTTCATAAAACGTATCGTGTATGTGTTTTGCGTTTCGTTTATTTTGCTCTGAATGAAGCGTTCAAGTTCACTTTCTTTTCTTGATATTAATTCGTACAAATGAGCAGACAGTATCTGATAATCAGAGTTATTATTATTAGTAGCCAGAGTTAAATCGAAGTCCACGCGGACGGAGTCGCGGGCACAGCTAGTTCTGATATAATTTATACTTGATTGATAATCAATTAAAATAAAATATGTAATTTCTTACTTATTTATGGAACATGCTTATAAACAAAATTGTCTACTTTAATAAAAAACATATTGATTTATTGGACGATTATCTAATCACAACACAACAAGGCTGAGTAAGGAAAGAAGGAAAGAATCTGACAAAATAGAGATAGAAAATAAAAATTCGATTGATAGGTATGTTACATGTTTATGATAATGAACAACTGAACGTGACTATCATTTCTCGGCTCAAAACAAGTTTATCAATAATAATTACAAACGAACAAATGCATGTTGGTAAATTGATAATTATTCTAGGATTCCAAGAATCCAATCAAAACCATGTTGGTGCAGAGAGCACAGGCAAGAGTGGTGATGAGGTTGTGAGCTTCTTCATTGAGCCCTTAAAAAATATTATCCGGTTTACTATGAAACAAAGTACCGTGGAAAGTAATTGATTATAAAATCGTACGGTCAAGGACTTTAATTCATGTGCCACAATAGAACCTTTTCAAAGAAAAAATAGTTTACAATTTCCCTTGACAATTAATAGGATGTCACTGACGTTTACTGTGAATTGATTCCATGGTGGCTCATGAATTAAAGTCCTTGACTGTACCACCACGGATAAACTGGTGAAGGTTCCTGTTCTGGTTCTAGCCGTGAGTAGAGGGAAGTAGGCATTGCACGTGGAATTGTCATCGATGAGAATTAGAGTCTAACTTAGTTACGAGATTGCTCATGAAATTAAATCTTACTTACATTTATTTCCCAACAAACGAACGAGGTAAAGGGACCCCATAGGGAAGATACTTACTTGCCTTCTAAGATACTTGGAACGTTTCCTCGGTGTGTTGCAATGCTAATGCGTTGAGCGAGGAAGCTCTCAGCTCTTGGGTCCCCAGTTATTTCAGTCAGACGTTTGGAGACCTCTTTTATTAATTACATTAAAGAATTTGTGTGAATGAATAATACATTTCGATAAAGTCAACATTCGTTTATTATCAAAGTGGTACCTATCTTAGATGATATCCTTAATTTCACTGCTTGGAACTAAGTGTCCTTAGTCAGATTTTTAATAATCTAGGCTGTCGATTTAAAGTTGATAAGAAACCATTAAATTAGGTATATAATTAAAAACCAACAACTTCATTGAAGTGCGTAAACTAGATTTTGGTGTGATAAATGTTAATGTGATAATCCTATCAAGGAAATGGTTTTGATAAGTCTAATGCCTAATTGATGAGTACGCAATAGTATTTATGTTGTGCAAGACTTGTTTTGTTTGGGAAGGAAACTTTGATGCATTTAACTACCTTTCTCCTGCTGGTTTCTTTAATTCCATGTTGATTGGGCATTTACCAGACTGCATGGTTCTGTAGAGCAAACATCTTTGCAAAAAAAGGATTCATTCAGGAATTTGAAGATGCGTGGGTCTAAGTATGATTTAGGTGTAACAAGCTAACTTCCACCCATACTAATCACACCAATCTAATATTCTAAATGCGAAAGTTTGTGAATGTGAGTGTGTTTGTTACTTCCTAGTGCGCAAACAGCGGAACCGAATATTTGATAAAATTTGGTAAGTAACCAGAAACATACATAGGTACATAGTACATACATAATCACGCCTGTGTTCCCAAATGGGGTAGGCAGAGCACACGAAACGTGACATAGACATAAGTATGATTATGACTATATCACGCTTTGCAGCCACGTCTAGCATGGTTTTAGGCCTGCAAAGATGGAAGAGGTAGAACAGTGACAGGTTGCTAGCCTGTCGCCTAAAGCATACTTAAACATATTTCCTTAGTCGCCTCTTACGACATCCACAGAAGAAATGGAGAGGTGTTATTCTATCCCGACACCACACGGTAAACGACATACATTATTTTTTGTCTCGGACTAACGCATAGTTTTGGAAACATAACGTCTAACTTTAATTGAGCTCCCACGACTGTGGCTCCTCATAATTAAACGAGGGCCAGCTTACTGATTTTTTGCGTCATGCTTCACCATGTCACCACTTGTGCGTTCTAACAAATTTTGGCTTGAGGACAATTTGAGTTCCTTGGAAGGACTTAGGTAATTCTTTCTTCCGAAAAGTCTGAATTCCCAATAGATAGCAATAACAGCAACATCTCGTATATGTATCTATAACAGTGTATGTACAGGTAACGTCCGCTGCGTAGGCGCCAGAATGGGATCAGCATGCATTCCTACTTACAATTCAGATCGCGATTGTACTGACAGGTGACCTTACTCTTATCGTAGTCTATGGTAGATGAACCCACTCTCGGAGTGATTTTATCTTCAAGTCATGCTTTACTTTGTTTTTTGGCACGAAGGCGCTTACTTTTTTACTGTTTTTTTTTCAACAGGGAGGCCATAGCTAAGCTGGAGTTCACAATAATTTATTTTTGCATTTCTTTATTGCACTTAAAACGCGAAACAACTTTGAATAACTGTCCATCTTGAGGGCAGAGACTGCACCATTTTATTACGAATATTAGCCGACAAATTTCAATATTCTTTAGAATTACTGTGGAACAATTTGATAACGAGATGCCGGGACAAAATGAATACTATGACAGTGTTTTTTTATTATGAAGTTTCCTTACTTTCTCATAAATGTTAGCTGTTAGAAATCCCTTAAGAGATAAGTCTGACATGTTACCTACTTCACCATCTTGTTATCATTTTTTTGTAGTTTTTTTGTGCAATAAAGACTTTACTTAAGTACTACTTTTACTGCAAAAAGGCCTACTGTAGGTGTATTCTACACAATTAAACATCATAAATAAACATCACTGGACAATTACACCAGTCATCTAGTCCCAAAGTAGACAATTTAAAGACTGTGTTACGGGTACTAGACAACGGATAAACATACTTTTTTTACATATATAGATAAACATCCAAGACTCGAAAGCAAACATTCGTATTCATCATACAAACATCTGCCCCAACCGGGGATCGAACCCGGGACCTTAAGCTTCACAGTCAGGTTCTCTAACCGCTGGGCTATGTAGTTATTCACTATTATTCAAAGATCATCATTTGTACTGACACATAGTACGTCAACAGGAATTACCATATTGATGACTCTACAACAATATTTCTGTGTCAAACCGATTTCAAAAGTAAAAGCGAGTGAAAAGTTTTTCTATTGACTTAACCATTTCTTAGCCGGTTTTCGTGCGGTGGTTTCCACTGCGCAAGATCACGTTCACCGTATTTGATATATTAACGATAAATAAATATAAGGCGCGTATACTTTAAATACGTTCTTAATGTTTATTGCTGTTTAATCATCCAGGACGGACGTTTAAATGTCGAGGACGTAAAAGTCAAAGATGACACATATTTAATGCACTCCATATATTCGTATAATGTTTGTTTTACATTATTTCATACGACTAATACGGGTAGCTTCGTCCAGCGCTGACGTAGTACAGGCCAGATCTGAAAATAAAAATGTTTGCAACACTTAATTTTGAAGCAAAGAAGAGTCAAATAAAAATAAACCGGCCAAGTGCGAGTCGGACTCGCGCACGAAGGGTTCCGTACCAAAAACTGCAAAAAATCAGAATTTTTGTATGGGAGCGGGAGCCCCCTTAAATAGTAATTTAATTTTTATTTAATTATTTATTTTTAAAGTAGATATTTAATTAAACATTCTGTGAGCATTTCAAGTATTTAGCTGTTACAATTATTTAAATAGACCCAAAACAGCAAAAAAAAACTGCAAAAAATAGGTTTCTTGTATGGGAGCCCCCCTTAAATACTAATTTTATTTTATTTTAATTATTTCATTTTAAAGTAAATATTTAATTAAATATTCTGTAAGCATTTCAAGTATTTACCTGTTACAGTTATTTAAATAGATACAAAATAGCAAAAAAAAACACGTATTTTGTATGGGAGCCCCCCTTAAACACTAATTTTATTTTATTTTAATTTTTTTTTAAAGTAAATATTTAATTAAATATTCTGTGAGCATTTCAAGTATTTGCCTGTTACAGTTATTTAAATAGATCCAAAATAGCAAAAAAAAACACGTTTTTTGTATGGGAGCCCCCCTTAATTATCATAATTATTTAAATTTTAGTATTTGTTGTTATACCGGCAACAGAAATACATCATATGTGAAAATTTCAACTCTCTAGCTCTTACGGTTCATGAGATACAGCCTGGTGACAGACAGACGGACGGACGGACAGACAGACAGACAGACAGACAGACAGCGAAGTCTCAGTAATAGGGTCCCGTTTTTACCCTTTGGGTACGGAACCCTAAAAAATCAAAAGCAGCTTTCAATTTGACAGGCTGCAACAATAATTACATTGAAAATAAAACGGTTACACTCACGTCTTATCCTCACTCACCCTTGACGCGTTACTGCCAATGATGGGTCAAGCATTGGTTCGAAACAAGTCGAGCTAATCTCGATACAAAAGCGTAAGTGTATCAGTTCTATTTCACCATGAGGAGTCTCACAGAAGTTTCATGTGTAATTGTAAACATTTAGGATGTACGGTTAAAAGTTATAATTGTAAAAGCATTCCTTACCCATTCTTGTTAGCATCACCGTTGCCCATGGGCAGTTCAGGGCCGGCACAAGTGCCAGAACTGATCTCCCTCTCGGTGTTGCACTGGCGTCCAATCAGATGGTTGTAAGTGACAGAAGCAGCGAAGGTCTGCCAGGACCGGTTGTGGCTGCAGAGGGACAGGAGACAGCCGGGCTGGGAGCCACCGCCGTTGACGTAGAAGTCAGCGTCACCATAAGCGGTGCCACCTTCGTTTCCGTAGGTGTGGATGCACTCGACGTAGACGCCGTCAGTGCGAGCCAGACGGTTGCGGTTGATGGTCCAGATGGGGCTCACGGGGTCCAGACCTGAAATGGTCCATTCAATTAAACGTTGTACTGACAGGAGCCGAAGGAACGCTCGGTAGTGTTCCTGATCATTGTTCAATATGAAGTACTGACAAAGCTATGGCATGTTGAGATAGAGATTGCCATGTAGCAGATGGCAGAAACAAAGTTTGTTTCAATTGTATATGTGCCTGGGTGATAAAAATACATTGAAATGATCCCCTAACAACAGAAGTAACAAACTGTATGCCATAGTATCTAATGAGACTAAATATGTGATGAACTATACGGTCTTATGATGCGGATTAAATTTTAAAAACAATCTGTTATTGGTTATACCCACCGAGATCCGTTGTTTTAACTTTGAAAGGTAGTTTGCACTATTAAATTGTACTATTACTTGGTAGGTATTTGCGAGAAAAATCATGTAATTCATACATCACTGTGACTTTATACTCCTATGCTAACTAGCAAAAACAAATACACAGGATAAACCCGAAATGATGATAACTATGATGTAAACGTTGTACAAACCAGTGACACGTCCAATACGTCCTCCCATGCGTCTTCCAGCATTGCCAGCAACGTGGGCTCCCAAACTGAAGCCCATGACGTGCATAGACTGCAGAGAGGCGTCGGTGACCTGGTTGATGAAGAGGAGCAGGTCTCCAAGACCCTGGCCGACGGAGGGGATAGCGTTGATGGCAGAGAAGTAGTCCATCTGGGCGATGCGGCTCCAGTCGAGGATGATAACGTTGTAGTCTCCGCTGTTGAGGTAGGCTGTAAAGATAATGTATAAGATTGTAAGTAAGCTCCTTGTAGAAGAGACAATAAGTTACAGGTAAGAACTAAGGTTTCGTGCAAAAGTGTAACGGGATAAATATCTTACAATGTTTTCAGAAAGAGTGTGTGAGACGAGTGTTACATTAGGGACTGAAAAAATTAGACGTTACTGTTATAACACAAATTAGTGTCATTTGATTGTTCCTTCAAGAAGTTTATACCGAAATAGATTTAGAATGTCAGTTTAATTTAAGATATTTTCAAGATGTTGTTTATTACTTAGATTTAGAATTTACGTCATTCATTAGCTTATCATATTGGTATTTCCTTTACGTGTTACGTGTTAGGTAAGAAAGCGTGAAATTAGTTTTATCAAAATGCACACTAGATTGTTATCTTCAGTCATTATATAAGTAGCTATAGCACAATACAAGAAAATGAATACTTATTGTGTCGTAGCTGCCTAAGCTTAAAAATGAAACAGTGAATCAGACGCAGAACTTTAAAATTACAATACTGGAGTTACAATACATATTTCGACTTATTTAGAAGATATTTTCAAAGGAAAGACAACGCTATGAAGTGTTATTGGAGCAGTTAGAAATGACGTGTTTACCATCGCGGATGACCTGGTTCAGGTCGCTGTTCCTGCTCTGGGTGTAGCCGTGGCAGACGGCGACGGTTGGCCAGGCGGGGTTGAAGTTGGAGGACAGGATAGAAGCAGCGTCGTTCAGGCCCAGGGTCTGGCTGGTCGTGGGGTTGTTCCTGGAGAAGAATCACCGTTCATACCTAGGCAACTTCTTAATGGAACTGATACTGGAATGAAACTTCCTAAGTAACAGTCAGACGCTTTAACATCAGCAGACTTACTTTAGATTACTTAATCATGAAGACACTCCCCTCCATAAATTACCGTTGCACTTTTTTCTGCGATTGAGCACAGATAGTCAAGAGTAAGTCGAATTTTTCACGTTCCTTGACAGATTTGAGAAAGCTCTTTAGCATACCTACAGTTTTTGGTATCAGGATTTATAAATGATAAGCCTCACATTGGTAAAAAAGTCTACGAAGTGTATCAAACAAACTTTTTTTTTGTGGAGGTTCTTCTTGACAAACAATTTGATTATATTTGTGATAATAATATGACTTTTACATCTACTTCGGAACAGTTAATTGAATGATGATGGTGATGGTAATTGGATTTGCGTGCATGTATCTACACATTTTCAGTCACCAATCACTGACCTGGTGAACAGGTGATAGCTGTTCCTAGCGTTCCTGGCGCTCAGCATATCAGCCTCGCTGGGCTGGACTGTCATATCCAGTCGGAGGGTCTGGCCATCTTCGCTGAGGACCTCAATGAACTGAGAAGTCTGCTCCACGGGCACCGCAGAGGCGATGTATGCTGAAAATACACCGATGAATGTAATTGCATAATTTCTATAAAAGTGCATGATAAGATATAAGAGTATATTATAAGAGATATAAGAGTCTCTAATGACGAAACTACACTCGAACCAGTTGATTCCTGACCCACCATAGGATCTATAAATAGCAAACGTCATAACGACGTTGCATCGCTTGACAAAGAAAATTATTATTACGTTTATTGTGGCAAAGTGCTTTTTGGTGACATCAAAGATTTTTTTTCATCAACCTGTTAACAGGTACGATTGTAATTTAGTTAATTAGCAACTTATTATTAAAATCAAATCTTGCTAAAAGAGCAATATCTTAACACTTTATGTAGTCTTAAAAAAATGAGGATGGTTGAAGAAAAAACATTTTAATTTTTTTGTTGCTATTAGATGAGTAGATAGATGATAAAATAAACTAAAGCCGTTTGTCAATGGTAATTATTAAGCATTATTATATGAGACCGCAATTATATTTTTGTCAATGAAATGCAAATTTAATATAATTAAAATACACACCCGAGGAGGCGACCAAGAGTAACAGAGCGACCTTCATTTTGCGAGTTTGTGTGACTATTACCCGATAATTTTCTTTTATACTCCGTTTATTTTGCTATTCCAATCAGATAAATTCTGTATCTCTTGGATCTAGTTTGACAATCTGCAAGACGATCGGTAATGAGTAATTATTTATCAAAAAATATGATTAGGTGGTTTTACGTCATCAGTTCGTCAATCATTCTACTTGTACCTCAACAAAGAGCAGTTGCCATTATTAAAAAAAGGGCTAAATTTTCCTGACGAATGGACACTTTCCCTTTACCTTTGGCTACCTTTGTCACACATACATACATAAACATCTTGCTTGTATTCCCAAATAAGGTAGGGTTTGCATATAAAATGTTACATAATATAGAAAACCATGACCATTTCATCCATCATTCATACTACATTTATTACAATCATAATATTTGGAAATAGTGAAAATTTATATTTGTTATTACCTAAATTGCTGCTCCTCTCTACTGCTCAAAGGTTGGCTGGTAGAGATCCCTTTTGGGATAAGTCCGCCTTTGTACCTACTTTGTTCCTTTTTTTTTGAAACCTGTCTGTACCCTTTTTACTTTCTTTTGTACAATAAAGAGTTTTTTACTTACTTACTTTACTTTACCATTTCATTTACAAAACCATGACCATTTCATGTTTAGTAGCCGCTTTTAGCATAATTACGGTTACATTACGGTTTGAAGGTAGATAAAAGAGGAATAGTAGTGACAGGTTGTCGAAAAGATATATCTTAACCTATTTCCTTAGTTCCCTCTTACAACATTCACGGAAGAAATGGAGAGGTTTAATTCTAAACCCGACACTATAGGTACAGAAGATCTATGTTTAAATTTGAAATCCTCTGTACAATTTTATCTCATCGGATGTAAGTACTTAGTAGGTAATGATTATTTATCGTAAAAGTATTAGAAGATAAGTGAAAGCAAAGGTCGTGTTAGAGGCTCATAATAATCTATCACTTGCCACCCGATCTGTGCTCGTTTGCTAGTTATTGTAGTTCATACAAGAATGCGTTTATATTCCTTCAGTTGTAACAATGTCGCTTCCATTCAGTTTGTTTTTCCATTCATTATCCAACACAAAATTATTAAACGTTGAAAAAGAAAGATAAAAACATTGTACCGTCGTTCTTTTTCTGTCGATTAAAAATAAAACACTTGAGCTTATGTAATCTTAATAATTTGATTCGATTACTAATCTACACTAATTAATATCATTTTAATGTTAACAAATGATGCATGCTTGTTATTCTTTTTGCAAAAAACTTTTTTCCTTATTTGCAAAATTTTTATATGAATTTAGTCTACGTTCATTTTCTTTACCTACATAAAAGTACTAAATGATAACGGAAAATCTTCAAGCGAGCCGATTTCTTGGTATTTATATTTTAAGTAAAGTCTTTTAACCCTTTAAATAACGGTTCGGTAAGTTGGTAACACGGTTTAGTAAAGGAAAACTCGATTCGTCATGTGACATGACGCGTGCATGGCATTTGCCACGATCTTATTGATTTCGTCACGATTTCACCATTTTCACGGCTCCATAGGATAAACAGTTTCATACGAAGGCGATAGATTCGAGCTATAAAAACCATCGGGATAGAATAACACATCTCCATTTCTTCCGTGGATGTCGTAAGTGGCGACTAAGGATAGGTTTAGGTACGTTTAGGCGATTGGCTAGCTACTTGTCACTATTGTACTAGTACTACCACTTGCACCTTTTTTCAAACCTAAAATTAAGCTAGAAGTCTCTGCGAAGCGTGAAATAGTCATAATCATGGTTTTGTCTATGTCATGTTTCGTGTCTCTACCTACCTCATTTGGGAACATAGACGCCTCTTGAGTCACCCAGTACAATTGTGATTTTCTAGGTTACAGTCCGCAGAAAATTAGAAACTTTTACAGTTATGAACACATTCAATTATGTCGCATCTCCTGACCATAAAAGAGGGCTATGTTACAACCTTTTTCTATGCACCTTTATCGCAGTTGTCTCCAGACTTACGGGACAGAATAACAACTAGAAAAATGTGTTCAACCAAATAATAAATAAAAATAGCCATGCTTTTGACCAAGGCAAGTTAAAAACTTATACGTACTTGTTTATAGCCTTCGTCAATTATATAGAAACACATTGCTGTGATGAGTGATTGCCCCGCAGGCCTAGTGACATGTTGGTCGTAGAAAACGAGGTCGGAGGTTCAATTACATGGATTAAGGAAATTGCAACGAAGGGAGCAGAGGCCGCACAAATAATCAACACGAGAAAGATTGAAATTGGAGGTGGAGTTTCTTAAAGACTCAACAGTTTTTTTACGACTGTCTCAGTGACAAAGTGTTATCTTTTTAGAAAAGAGATAACTGAGAATGTTCAATAATTTATAATAACTAACCCGTATGGTTTCGGATATGAAATAACACCTCTCCATTTCATCCGTGGCAACAGATTAGCGTCATAAATCCTGTCTCTATCGTATCTACCCATTAGCTTAGAACCTAGAAATAGCTGCAAAACGTGAAATAGTCTTGGTTTTGAGTTTAAACAACGATTCGAATGCTCTGCTTGGTCCATTTGGAAATACAGGTGTGACGTACGTTATTTACTTCTTTGATTCTGCTGTACAAAAGACGAAGAATAATGCTTTGCGCACAAAACGGCCACAAAAACGGAATGTGGATTGAGCTGACTTAAAATCGTAATTACTATTCTGATATTCGAATTACCGAATTTCTAACACTACATATACATAACCCTGAATCCGTGCTTCCGTAGTTACTTCCAGCATAATTTTTAGGTCTTAAATTAAGAGGTAGGTATTATTAGTGACAGGGCATTATAGGGAATTAGGTTGGTGGTAAGTGGATAATAAACTAGTGCTGGTAGAGGCCCCAAAACGTCTCATAAAGTAAGTAACCAATTTCAAATGGCTTTAGGGCCGAGAAAGTCCCTGCTACTTTCTAACTTAGTTATTTATTAAGAATGTTCTTCGGTCTAACATTCGCCGTTTAGTGTTAATACGCGTTTGCTAGTACTTTACTTAAAGTAACTTCATCATCCAGCCTATATACGTCCCACTGCAGGGCACAGGCCTCCTCTCAGTATGAGAGGGCTTGGGCTATAGTTCCCACGCGGGCCCAGTGCGGATTGGGAACTTCACACACAACATTGAATTGCTTCGTCGCTGTGTGCAGGTTTCCTCATGATGTTTTCCTTCACCGAATAGTTCGTGGTGAATATCAAATTCGATATCGCACATAAATTCCGAAAAATTCAGAGGTGCGAGCCCGGGGTTTGAACTCACGACCCTCTGCCTATAGCCACAGGTCGAAACGCTGGGCTACCACAGCTTTTATTAACTTAAAGTAACTTATCACATTAATATTATATAAGCACTAGCTGTGCCCACGACTTCGTCCGCGTGGAATAGATTTTTCCACACATTTTTCAATGTTTCTTCGCTCCTATTGGTCGCAAAAAAGTCTTCCTCGATAAATGGTCTATCCAACACAAAATCATTTTTTCAATTCGAACCACTAGTTCCAGAGATTAGCGCGTTCAAACAAACAAACTTTTCAGTTTTATAACATTGGCACAGAAAAGATGGTGAGTGTGCATTTAGTAACTTTTTCACGCACAAATTTTGATTAAATTTGGTGTGTAGTAAATTGACATCCTGTATTAACACATAGCAATTTTCCCCTCAAAAATACATAAACCAATGGTATTTACTGAAATGTCTTTTACCAAGTTCGGGTTTTTCCTTCATCGCTTGTATCGATTTTTACAACGTATTTCGATTCAAATCATTGCTATTTTTTTGAGATATCATCGCGAAACTAATATCGTATTTAGATAGGAGTTATTTAGCATTCCGTAGTATTTTTTTTTACCGATTGTTGAATTATAGACTATTGTATGAAGTTACATACATATCCGCCAGGTTATAAAATACGGATAACTCACGTTATAAATCGAATTTAGCTCGAGATAGTGGTTGGTCGATGCCTCCGAGTTGGAAGACGGTTTTGAATCTGGGTACTGCGTCAACAGCGAGTGTGGAGGTGCCTTTACAAAGTGATGTAGTTAGTGTTGTGTGCTACCCTATTTTTGACAATAATA
>BHDV01003477.1:6146-39616 GCA_005406045.1 Adoxophyes honmai | reverse complement strand
GTATTCAAAAAAATCCAAGATCTCTTCTGTGTCATTCCGAACTTAATGCGAGCGAAGCCGCGGGCAAAAGCTAGTTTATAATATAGTTTAAGGTTTAAGTATTGATGAAAGAGATATAGTAGTGATAGGTTGCTAGCTTGTCGCCTAATTCATACCTAAACCTATTTCCTTAGTCGCTAACTTACAACATCAATGGAAAAATTAGAGAGGTGTTATTCTAAATCCGATACTACACATTATACAATATTAAATCAAATTGTAATACACTGGAATTGAAACCAGATTTACTTGAAAAATATTTGTGAGAGCGGAAAAAATTACAGATGAAGTGAAAAACTATTTTCCTTGGTAAATTTTCGGAAAAGTTCGTATTTATCGTATTATTACTTAAAACAATTACAATTATTACTTAAAACTGGATATTTCCATATGTGTATAACACGGAATGAATTCCGGCATTATTAAGCAATAATTACCCCTACGGCATTAAAATGGGAACCGAAGCTATTTGAGAGAGTACGAAATACGAACTTTTCCGAAAATTTACGAAGGAAAATAGTTTCTCACTACATCTGTACGCGGATGAATGAAAGATGGCAACCAGTCACCGTTGATTATGCACGCCCGCAACATGACGGGTGTAACAGATAATATCCGTGAGGTGTTGGTTTTTAAAATCAGCTAACAGAATCAGAAACAACAATGCAAGTAGTACTTTAGGCTAAGGGTGCTTACGTAAAGAAACAGTTTTTCGGCACAAACAAATCTGCGCCGATCGGTACCGACCGGTGCATGTAGGTATAATATATAGGGGCATAGTTAATATATAGTATAATAGGTAATTATAGTTTTACTTAAGCGCTCACTATTAAGAAACAGGTTTCAGATTTACCTGTTTCTTAACGCAAGTTGAAGCTGCACCGGTCAGTACCGATCCGCGCGAAACCTGTTTCTTCATGTAAGCATCCTAGGACTAAAATACATTTTCTGACGTCTTTAGTTAGACAGTGACAGGTATAGTCTATCTCTATCTCGAGTGAAAAATAAGAAAGAAAGGAAAATATACATTTATTAACAGAAATTTGACACAGATAAAACATTGTTGAACTGATCTAAAAGTACATTTAAGCCTTAAATAAATACAAAAATAATAGTGCGAATTGACTCGCGCCTCGTGCTAAACCGTCTGCGGTTGTGACCAGATTAGCGGGTAAGATGGTGGTAGCGATCCGGAGGGATCCTGCACAAGACCTGCAAAATTTAGAAAATATTACATACATACATATGTACATACATATTCTCACGCCTGTATTCCCAAGAGGGATAGGCAGAGCACATGAATTCAAAAACCCAGTGCCACGTTTAGCAATTTCAGGGTAACCAGATGGTTAAACGTGATATTGCAGTGACAGGTTGCTAGCCCATCGCCCACAATACACTAGCCTTTTCCCAGAGTCGACTCTTACGACAACCACGGGAAGAAAGGGGGAGGTGCTATTCTAACCCGGCACCACACGGGGTAACCCCATCATCAGTACGCGTATAACCGCAGCCACCGTGGCTCGTTGGTCCCGATGGTGGGTCACGAACTGGCCCGAAACATGTCAAGCTAATTTCGATAAATAGACATAGTAATAGTGATTTTGTTTTATTTCAGTTCATTCAAATTTGAGGTGGCGCTGAAACCACTTTCAGCATCATTTTAGGTTTGAAATATTATAGCTGAGAGATAAAATAGTGACAGGTTGTAAGCCTGTCACCTAAAAAAGCATACCTAAACCTCTCTTGTCACCTCTTACGACATCCACGGAAAGTGGCCCCGAAATGTCAAATATTCATGGTTTTTAATATATGATTTTTCGCGTGCTCTGTCTACCCCGTTTGGGAATATAGGCGTGGTGTATGTATGCAGTGAAACCACTACGGCAACCGGTCTCGTGGTTATGATTATCTAACATTAGAACTGTATCTAAAGATACCGTCAGGGAGTATTACATCTTAGAGGATAGTTGCTGCATGCGTAAATGGTCTCAGGTTACCTTGAAACTGTTTAAATCCCACAAAAATATACACGTAAAAAAGAATACCCATAAATGATTAGAATGTCTATACATACGTGCTATGTTAACGTACCTAAATACATAAATCTACACCATGACTATATTCCAAAATGGGGTAGAAGAGAACACACAAAACGTAACGATGGTTAAATCATGACTAAGTATTGTACGTGTTGTAGCAACTCTTAGAACGATTCTAGCTTAAAAAAATATATGAAAAAGGCATAACAGAGTCAGGGTACCAGCCTGTCGCCCACAATAGTATACATAAACCTATTCCCTCAGTTGCTTCTTACGAGATCCAAGGAAGAAATGGAGAAGTGTTATTCTAAAACCCAACACCACATGTAGGTAATATTTTGCGCTTATATAAGCGCAAAATGTTATTTACATGATTAGATGTGTGTATATTTGTTTCCTTTTTTAACGCAAAAACCAGTAAATTGAATGGATTTTAATTAAACTCTACAATAGCAGCTACTAATGGTACTAATATTCTAAATTACAAAATTACTAACAATAAGTCACTCTGTCTCCCTCTATCTCTGACTGGTTGTCTTTTCACGCTTTAAAGTTTAAACGCTAAACCAATGTCAAAGTTTAGTGCAGAAATAGTTTTAGTATGGAGGAAGGATAGAAGCTACTTTTTATGTCGATAGAATAATAAAATACAGTTTTCAATATTTGAAGTGCTATGAAGGCCGTTCAATGGATGAACATTTTTTTACTCCACTTTTCTCAAGTCAAGCATTTATTGAGCAAAACATTAGTTTTGAAACAATTGCCTTAATCTGTCGTTAGTTTTACAACTATCATAACAAAAGAAAGTCTGCATATCAATGAAGAAAAACACAGCGAGGTAATTTGTTCACAGCTACAATTAAAGGCGAGAAGTCAAACGTGAAAGGCAAAAGGTTCCCATGGAATGTTTTAAACGCCACTTCATGAGACAAGCAAGAGAGCTTCGCAGTAAAGGTACGAGTTCGTAGCGGACGACACCCAGCAGCGGTATACGACGTGTTGCTGCGACACTACTGAGCGTCTAGTGTAATAACAACGATGGTGAATTCGATAACGATTTAGTTTGCGAATTATCACGGAATTGTACGGACTACGGCGGCAGTTGAGCAAACGTTCCGCTGGCGGCGCTGTCACAGTTTCCATACAATTTTGCGATAACTCGCAAATGAAATCGTTTTCGAATTCATCATCGTTTTCATTACACTAGTTGCTCTGGTTTCTACACATTTTTATGATGTTCTTATAAATACACAGCAACACGTCACAGAATAGGTAGTGCTATGTACAGGAGGTCAACTTCCGAACAAAAGTCATGATATGTATAGGCGTAAAATTGCCGTCTCTTTCTAGCTTTATTCGGTTGAACGCGAAATTAAAATCTGTTGCTTGACCCGAGCGTTTATATTCCGTTGATTCTGCTGACTAAAAACCGGGCATTGGGATATGAACATGAAAGTGAAATAAACGGAATTATAAAACACCGTTTTTTTATAGTGTTTTGTATTGTAGTTTTACCACTGGACGTTTTTCAAAATCACAAAAAAGGACGCCCAATGCGACACGGCTCGTAAGCGCGTTCACTGCGTGCTGTGAGCGCTAGCCTAACTACTGCCATAGACCGTTCTCGAGGTCTCGCCGGGAGCATATCTAAAATGTGGAGTTGTGGAGTAAACCCCTAAGAGCGATTTCAGATTAAGCGTTTTATACGCGCGTATATGGTCGTTTCGGCATACGCGCTTACACACGCGCTTCAAAAAACCCCGTACTCGCGTATACGGGCATGTTTCAGCATGTTCGCTTGAACCGGTCAGTATCAACATAGATTGTATCGCTTACACGAGCTTAGAAGCGCGTAAACGCTTGTACAAGTTGCGCGTGTGGCAAAAAGCGCATCTATAGTACGCGACGCGCCTACATGCGCTTCCAAAAAAGAGCGTATGCGCGTAAAAAAAGGTCTAATCTGAAATCGCCCTGACGTTGTTAGGCTGCAGATCGGTAATATTGCTGACGACGGAGCGTTTACACATCGAGCGATTTTCTTTTCAAAGATTATTAATTTGATTCTGAAGAAGATAAATGAAAGTAATTAAATGAATTGCCTTGTATTGCATTTGTTTGTTATCGTGCCCTGTGTCGGGTTTAGAATAACACTTCTGACTCTATTTCTTTTGTGGGTGTCGTAAGCTCGTAAGAGACAATTGGAAAATAGGTTTAGGTATATTTTAAGCGACAGCCTAGCAACTTGTCACTATTATGCCTGTTTTATTCACCTTAGTAAAAAACATGCTATAAGTGGTCATAAGGCGTGAAATAGTGAGGGTTTTGTCTATGTAGCGTTTCATGTGTTCTGCCTACCCTATTGGCCTGCATCGGTTTAATAACTGCAACAACTTGACACGTCGTTGCGACATGTCGCGACTACAAGTTGTCGGAGTTCCAACGTGCACCTTAAACATTCGGTCTAGTGAATGGGCATTGATTAGACACGCGTGCTCTATCTGAGACCAGATCTTTGCTTCCCATCAAGCATTATTGTGGTCTGCCTCGATGTAAAAAACTGACATGTAAAAATAAATACATAGTCATTTATGTGCTACATACGAGTCAAGTTTAAGGCCAGCCTTACATTTGTTAGTTTTACTTACGTAAGTGAGACAGAGCTATAAGCAAGATTGAGATAGCAATACTCATTTCTCTCTTTGGCAGATAGCTGCGTCCCTACTTACGTGAGTGAAACTAACAGGTGTAAATCTGGCCTAAGAAAGGAGCCTGAAAAGATGACCTCGGGCTCCAAATTTGAAATAAGTACTTTCTTCTTCTTCTTACAATCATCATTTGTTTTAAGTTGTTCGATATTAGTATCAATAAAATGATGCTACCACAGGATAAAGATTTCTAAGGGCTGGCGCTCACTGCCGGCATGGCACAGGACGGCATGGTAAGTTGTGCTGCAGCATCCAAAAGAATAACCCGAGGAATGCTTCGGCACGCTGTGGCATGCCGCGGCCTCTCTCAACATCGTTGTATCAAAATAAAGTAACATGAGTTCTAAACTCATAGTAATAAGATTAAAATAGCTTTATCAGTAACGAAATCCTTTGGCATGACCCGCCGTGCCATGCCGGCAGTCAGCGCCGGCCCTAAGGCGCTGCGCAGACGACTGACTTTTGTGCGATCGAGTCTGCGGAGCAATAAAAATTCTGAATGGAAACTCTCTGCGCTTCGCATAAAAGTCTGTCGTCTGCGCAGCGCCTTAATATGGACCATTTGCTTATTGCGTCCTTAATTGTGGGTTGGATCCCTCTGGTAATGGGTTTGAAGATACGGCAATTACTTTGGAAAGTTCCAGAACCTTGATTTTTAAAAACAAAAAAAGATTTGCCGTGTGGTGTCAGGATAGAATAAGACCTCTCCATTTCTTCCGTGGATGTCGCAGGAGGCAACTAAGGAAATACTGTCACAATTCTACCTCTTCCATCTTTGCAAATCTAAAGCTATGCCAGAAGTGGCTGCTAAGAGTGATATACTCGTAGTCATAATCATGGTTTCGTCTATGTCACGTTTCGTGTGCTCTGCCTCCCCATTCGGGAACACAGGCGTGATTGTATGTATGTATGTATGTAGATCAAACGAGCGGAAGCGTCATTTCTACGCATACAGATGGATTCGCCGACTTCCGAACCACGATATTACTACAAGATAAATAATATTATCGTCACGCGATGCCTTGGGCATAAAAAGAAAAAGGCGGTTTCATTGTGGGCCAAATAATGTGAGTTACATAGTCGAATGTTTGTAGAACTTGTACGAGTGAATAAATAGAAGCATATTGTATGAAGAGTTAGAGTTTGATAATTGTGGATGAAGCAAAAGAGGTATGGTATGATAGTAGTAGCTAGTGGAATTAAGTCAGCCTACCCCTATGGGAAAGAGGCGTGACGGTTTGCATAAATGGTTATAAACAAGCCTAAACATGAGAAGCAAGGGCTGTAGTTCCCATGCGGGACCTGTCCGGGTTGGGGACTTCACCTATAATGTTGAACCACTCGTTGTTTGTGCAAGTTTCTTCACAATGTTTTCCATCACCGAATACCTCAAAAAAAAAAAAAACTCAGAGGTGCGAGCTGGAATTTAAACCCGTGACGCTTTCCTTGAGAAGACATTTGTCAGATCATTGGGTCATCGCAGCTATATTTCTATTTCATGTCCTAAATATGGATCATTAAATGATGACCTGTCATTTAAGCCTTAGGTGATTAAATAAATTAGATACCTGTTTGTAATTCGTAATATATGGATCTCATCAAAGTAACGCTTGATTCACTAAAATAACTTACGTTTTTTATGAATTGTGACTTGTGACACATATTTTTTTAATGAGAAAATATTGGCCCTTTAAAAAGTTATAGTTTTATGAAAATATTTTTCATCATATTTTGTACAGGGCGTCACAAAACTGCCTCTAAAAATTGTTTCAAACATTTTACGGATTTTGATCAGTTAAATAAAAGTGCAAGTTTTTTTAAAGGCCCTGGTAATCTCATGTTTAGATTGGACCCACTAAAGTCAACGACATTAACCATAGAATTAGTCGATGCCGCAAAAAGAGCAAAGCTGCAAGGCTAGCAACTCCTGCATACCGCGCGGCCTAGACTGCGTTGTTAACGACAATCGATAGCAAAATGCATGTTTTTGTCAACACTATACTGGTTTAAAACTACACCGAAGTTCATCGTAATTGCTACGTAGCTAACAGTTGCCATGCAACAAGATATTCTGCAAGACAACCGCGGTTGCGAAACGAGCCGAGTCGAGCCGAGCGAACGGCGCCGCGCCAGTCGTCAGCTTGAGAGAGAGGCGTGCGGTCTATGCGCGAGAGTACGCAACACCATTTCACGCGTGCGCAACCGAACCAATTCAAAAGTTTCAAACAAAAACAACAGTTTACTTTTTTAGGACTTTAAATGTGACAGTGTCGAACCAGGAACCAGAGTGCGCGTAGGACATTCGGAGTGAGTGAAAACCCAGAGCGGAGATTGTGAGAATTTTTCTCGTTATTTGACACACATATGATGTGAATAACGGTGCGATCTGACTTGATCGACTTGCTAAAATCGAAGTGTTAGTGTTTCCTACAGCAGTGACGGAATTTTTAACGGACTTGCCTAAGTAAAGGTAAGAGCGGATGTTTACAGTTATACTTATTGTATAACCCAGCCGGAGAAAGCCTTGCAGCTTTATCGGCTGCTTAAATACCAGTACTTAGAGCGTTATCAAGTTTTTGCATAACTCGTCGATTAATCCCTAAACAATAAAGATAAACGCGGTATAAAAACTTGATTAATAGCTTTTGCCGGCGTGTGTAACTCATCTTATTAACTTAAATAAAATGAGCTACAGAACTAGTTTTTTTTTTAATTAGAGGCGAGTCGATAGCTCTCCATAATTCATAGGAGTTAATGAATATTTAGAAGGGACGGTTGGGAATGGAAACGAAAATCGGAGGAAACTGTGCGGGAACGGGTTTGAGAATAAACAATGAGGGTGAAGAGGTCTGTGACTCATAGCGCTCGTGTTTGCCTGTGCTTGGAATTAAAAGCGGCTTTTTGTAACAAAACACCGGTTAGGATGCGTGACATTTGAACAGAGGTCCATGCCCTATCATTCTTTTCCTACCATTATATTAGAGTCTGTCTAAAAGCTGAGTCTATAAAAGTGCGGCAAATTTTAAAACCTTTCGTAAGGCATTACCAATTGTAAAAGAAAACGATTGTGACACTTTCTCGCTTGCTCCGTTTCATTAAACCACTTTTAAATGTTAATCTAAGTTTCAGCTGTATCTAAACAAGCCTTGCTTTACCAAGGATTGAAAAAATCGTTGGTCAATGTCAAAATGACACTGAAATAATGTTGCCAATCAAAATTCTGCTGCAAAACAGTAGTACGAGCACCGTTGTTCCGACGCGGAGGATCTAACAGTTACAATTACTGCCTCATAAGGCATTACACCTTAGGCCTTTGGGTTGGCAAAGCATCTGCAATCTGTCTGGCGTTATGATGCCTCTGGGTGATGGTGATAACTTACCATCAAGCGACCCACTTGCCTTCTTTATGGTGTAAAGAAGAATTTGAAAAGTCACGTTAGAAGCGCAAGGTATCGGTTTTTAACTTGTAATAGAAAACTCTATTTTATCAAGCGTAGCTTAAGAATTTTTAAACTTAAACATGCCAACGGTTGTACTGATTTCAATCACGAATGGCTGCAGAACCAGTTTAAAAATGTCAAACTTTTAAATAAAATAGAAACTGCGTTCTAATCAGTCCGTAGAGGTTTAGACTGTCCTAGACCGGGGCACTCCTAAGAATAAAGAGAACTACACTTTTAACAACTTTGGGGAAGCGTTTGAAGGAAACAACAGGAGACACTCCCGCGAGCAGCTTCCTCACTCTAAGACTTTCAAAGCGGGAATGCTGCCTGCGTGATGGGAACCTTCCCAAGGACCTATCTTTGGTAGCATTATTTTAGTTTTAGGTCGTCAATTGTTTTTTTTTTAAACTTGGAACTATTAACTTAATTTTATATTTCTTTCTACTTGCCACAATATTTCCTTGTTTAACGTCGGCAGTTGGGTAAACAAAGTTACTCTCAAGTCCAGGTATTTTAGGCGCGGAACCCAAAAAAGGTGCGTTCGTCGTGATATCACTGCCGTCGTGAATGACATTAAGATTTCGATGACTCTAAAGATAATTAAGCTGACCTTTAAACACAGATTCTGGAGGATACGTTGGTATATGAACACTAACCATAACCAGTAATACCTGCTTAGATTACAGTTTTTTTTTGGATTAGTGCAGAGTTTAATATTTGGGTCATACATATTCTCTGTGGAAACCACCAGTTCTCTACTTCCCAAACAAAAACCCTCGTGTTCACCGAATAATTTAAACAAGGCAAACTTAAAAAATCTCGACTCTATTAAAAATAACAAAGTAAACTACAGTTAATATTAAAACAATTTACTGAATTTACAAACCAGTTTTAGATAGTAACGAAAACTTCGAAAATTTTATCTATATTTATGTAAATTATACACAAAGTAAAAAAACTGGTAATACTTACTCAAAACAATGAAATGAGAAATATAGAATTAAGAACTGAATGTTCGATCTATCACCAATTAAACATCCCATCTTTAAAAAACAATAATTCGACAATTACAGGGAATACACGTGGTATAATAATGACACAAACCACACAAAAATTACAATAGCCGTCACGGTAATTTGCTTACGTTTCCATCATGTTCATTGCCATGCCTATTCAATATGTCTGCTGTTTAGACATACTTGAAGTACTTGCTAATTGTATATTTCAACTGTTTTTTGATAGTTAAATGCCCATCAGTGGCCGATGGCCCAACCACTAAAGTTATCACGTCTTTTTGCTGGAAATTCGTGATTTTCCACGGTTCTACAAAAAACATCAGCTTAAATGTACATTAGATGAATCTGTTTGAAATTAACTCGTTAGATGATGCCATTAATGTCTGCAAATCAGGCAAAAAGGAGCGACATTGGGTAAATATGTAGTAAATGTAATTTGAAAGGTCTAAAATTGCATAATTAGGTTTAAATTGTACCTACCTATTATGGGACTAGGTAGATCAATTTGCAATTGGCATAATCACCTACTTCAGTAGTTTGCTTTTAATCAAATAAAACACGAACAAACAATTGAATTTCGAAAAGAGAACCGCGTAAAACCTTTTGTTAGCTCTCTATTTATACGTTGTCGGTTTAGGTAGTTAAAACAATATAAACAATCTTGACATGTCTTTTTATTGAAATACACAGTCTAAAAATGAAAATCGTTACACTATACAATTCAATCATGAAAGTAAATGATTTTTTCAAACCAAAATTGTAAAATGTAAAGATTTCGATTTATAAAGTGTACGTTTAAATAAAAAGACACGTCAAGATTGTTTACATTGATTTAACTACCTAAACCGACAACGTATAGATTGATACCATTACCACGAGCTTCTAGTAATCGTAATCGCTAGCGATGTCGAAAACGAGTTACATTTGTCACTTATGAAAGTAAAATTCTCCATACATACCATTCACGCCTCTAGCGAGACTATAAACTTATGGTACAGAACGGTTAAGCGCATAAAGCGCATAATGTATGCGCATGCACTGAAAAATATGTTAATTTTTTGGCAACTTGGACGGCGTTGTGCAAAACGACGGTGACAGCGCGTGACGACATCGTGCAACAAGTACCTAACCATTCCTCATTATGCATCGGATCATTTATCTCAACGTTTTCTGTAAGCGAGAAGAGCACGGCTATAGTGAGGAAATCTGGCGAAGTATTTTTTGAGCGATTGTAAGAGTCGCCTCGTTTTAGTTGCTGTTTAAAGTCATTATGTAGTTAAGTTAAAAAAGGAAACATAGTTCAGTAAAAGCTTGTAAAATTATATTAAGTACAATATAACATCATTGATATGGCATCAAAATATTAAACGATCTTAAAAGAGCGAAGTAAAATAACAAAAGAAGTACATAGTTAGAGCAAAGTATTTATCTACGAACTATATCTAATAAAATCTGTACATACGAACCACAAATCACGCCTATGTTCTTAAACGGGATAGGCAGAGCGGTCTCGGGGATATTTTTCGTTTTAATTTTTAGTTAGTTTATTTGTACGTGGTTTTAATTAGTATTAGTTAGTTGTTTTACCATTAAGTATGTTATATTCATCAAAAAGTAATCTTTGCAAAGTTTCAAATCAGATTCAAATTCGGTACATCTTATAAAAATCACAAAAGTTCATTTTCACAATGTAATTTCATTACAAAATATTTTTGTGAAACATTTTACCACAAAACATTGATCTTTAGGTAAAAATGCCAACAGTAATAATTGTGACGAAAATCTCTTTTTCCATTGGCCAATCCAGCCAAATCGCCATTGTAGTAACAACTCCCATTGCATTCGCTATTCACGAATCATAATTGCCGTCGACTAAATAATAAGTCAGTTAGCTACTGTGTTTTGTTGTAATACTCGTCACTTCCTATTGCGGTTACAAATTAACATTTCTACGTTACATGTTTTTGACCTATGACTCCTACAAAAGGTTTTGAAACCCAAAGAAAATTCTAGGCCGTTGTTCTTTAAATAAAAGGACGGAGTTTCATTATGTCCATGTTTACATAACCGAAACGGTGTCGATTTGTTTTTCTTTTGAAAGAACCAAAAGGTTTTGTTGCAAAAACCTATAGTGATTTGACCTATTGTATTTTAGCAAAACATATGGCCATAGCATGTTAATGTCAAGCCCTATACTCATTCTTCGAAAGTTATAGACGTATTTAATGTATCTATTAGTGTTTGAAAACCTTTTGCGTTACTATTTAGGAACCTTTAAGCTAAAAAACTACTCAGTACGCCGAAGTAAAAATTCTACCTGCATTCTTTAAGTTTTATCTCCCCTTAGTGTCACATAGTTTCGAGAATTATGAAAACACAAACAGAGGGCTGTAAAAGCTCCCGGCCGTGATAAGACTGAGTTTAACTTTAACCTTTGGCCATAAAGTTTTTCTATGTATTGTGTACTCTGTTATTGCTTTGTCGGCAATGCGGTATCTGTACGGTTATGAAGGTGCCAAAGAATGTATATTTACAGGTTTTAGTGAGAGAAGTTTTGTAGCCACGGCATCAAATATGCGGCATAAAAACTTGGCGGTTGAAGGTGTTGGTAAATTAATAAGCTTATGGGGAATTTCTGAAATACTATTAGGTATTATTTTTTCTCCAATTTTAGAAAATATTGCTTGGTTCTGTTCGGAAACAATAGCACTGTCGATATTAATGTCGTAATAAAGTGTCCCCAGTTTTTCAAATGAAAGGAACTGTTGGTTTTGTTACCTTCCAACATAAATATATTATAAGAGTGATCTGAACCCAATCTGTTTTTTTATATGAAAAAAGAAGATTATAATTATTAAAATTATTTTGATGTTTTTGTCAAACCAACATCAAGCGTAGAACGTCATCTACAATCACACAATTAATGCAAAATAAAAAAAAACGATTAAACATTTATCGGCTTACACGATATTGCAATTATAGTAGCCTTGAATCAGGAGATAAAAATTGAGAATTTGTTGTCAATATCAACCATTAAATAAATGAAAACTTCGTCCGCAAAAGAAGCTTGGATTTAGTACCGATAATATTGCGAGTGACCTTTGGTTGTTTAAAAGTTCAAGACCGTTCTCTCCTAAGTTATTGGTAATGTCAAATTATGAACTGTTTCTTCGGTGAACCAAGGTAACTTTGTACATAGTTGCAGAGACAATGCAGTGCGACACAGGCTCATGAAGACTGTCAATCTTGCGACACAAACTCACAAAATAAATGGGCTAATGAACGGTGCTTTGTCTAGCATTTTGTTTGTTTTCTGTCATTATGTCTCAAGGACTTTTGGACACATATTGTTGAATGTATTCTCTTTGGTTCCTAACGTACCTGTTTTTGAGGGCTTTGAAGGAAGACGAAAATAAAGTAGATAACTAAAACATTTTTAAAGGTTTCAAAGAATGAAGCGCATTTTTGCTTACAAAAACAAATAAAGCAATTAAGACGAATAATTTTATACCCAAACAGTTACATCATCATGCACCAAGTATTAAATTATGAATTCAAGTGATTTTGGCTGAAGATGAGTCACAATGGACTTCCTTTGATGTAAATGCTAGCTGGTTTGGTCTTTATTTAGACTTGTTACCAGTTTGTGATTTTACGAATGCTAATGATAACATAGAACCTGAACTAGTCTTTGTTTTTTGGTTCGGTGCTTTTAAGACAAGTATAGGTAAAATAATACATAGTAACAAGATTTACCTAAGTGCGCAGTTTGAAATGATTTAGATTATCTGTGTTACGGAATTTTCATGAAATAAAATTCCAACAACTGTTCGAACGATAGACATTCTAGAACAAACGCTTATTTTAAAATACGTTGTCCACTCCTCTTGCTCGTGTGTCTCACAACTCACACAATTCCTAGGAACAGTTTTCTGTTTCCGTCTTCTTGCGCCATTGTTCAGCTCAGAGTGATACAAGAAATTCGATTCTATCGTGCAGTGTAAAGTTTCTACCGGATCCGTCGTTACCTTCACATGTGTGAGTTAATCACACACGTCATTTGTTAAGTCACATAAACAAGTGTCTAGATTTTTTAACGACAGTCTTGTGTTTATGTGTAGTGGTAATTTTTACACGATTGTTTTTGTATGTGGACTTTGGATGAAGGTCTTTCCATTCTCTGTTTAAATGACAGGTATTTTTGATAGCAGGTGAATGAATGTCCGTTTTTTTTAACAAATGGCGTGTCAAACTGTCATGATAAATGAGATATTTTCGCGGGCTTGGTCTGATACATAGGCAAGCGTTTTCTCTGAACGTGTTTTAAAAGGTTTGTTTTGTTTTCATTAAGATCTCTCGTAGACTTGGAGGCATTTGCTTTTAATTATGTAGACCTTCAAGATGTACCTTAATTCCTTTAATTGCAACAAAACAAAAGTCCCTTGGGTAAATTAATGTTCTGAGTTGAAAAAAAAATGTTTTTTACTTAAACTTATAATTGGTTATATTTGCTGCTAGAAAGCAAAGCAACTAGGTACTCATCATATTTGCTATTTGAATCAATTATTCGTTTTGTAGTTTTTAGTTAAATGACGACAATTGCCAAAAAAGGGCTATTAAATTACATATAAATATGTTATTATAGTATCCGAAGGTAAACATGTAATTAAAATTATTAAAAAAAAACATAAAAGGAAGAAAACCATCCTTTACTTTAATCTTAATTTAAGTAAGCAAGAAGACAAGGCAAAAAGTCACTTCATTCGTTTCTGATAAAGTTTTACTAAATTTTTGTTCCAACATTACGGAATCAGACTTCGTTCGCGATCCTAAGAGGCCAACTACTTCACAATATCTTTAAAGGCATGTAATATAGAGTATACTAAACAAAGACTTCTCGCCTTGGACATTTTATTTTTATTTTAAATAATAACTCACGATTTAAAGCCCGCTGCAGACGTATTTTTACATTAAAATAATCGTGAAATTATGTTGTATTTAAAAGGTAATTTTCAAGCCGATGTGCACTGAATCAACTGACAAATAACGTTTATAAACACACAGACATGGCACCAACACATTGCCCAATCGTCCTTTGAAATATCTTAGAACCAATCAAGTGTATCTGTTTTGATACAAGTCAATACGTTTTACGAAACCAAAACGCCAAACCGCGTACATGAGCACAGGAAGTCACAGATCAGATCTGTATCATTACATACATAAAATTGTACTAATTTATATAAATAATGTATCAGTAGTACAGCCCAGTTAGTCTCAAGGCTCTGGTCGAGACAAGACGGACCTGAGAAGTCGTGAACCGAGAAAATCCGTTTCGAGGGGTATGATCGTCGGCAAAAGTTACTAGAGATTTAATCATTGTCACCTTTTATTTAAAATTGGAAGTTACAGTAAGCGAGTACCCACTGACACTCAACTTAACACGTTCCCTGTGAAGCTGGCAATGCCAAAAATATTCCACATGTACAGTTTTTTTTATTTTAATTGACCAAAGTTGGAATAATTCATTTCATAATGAGTTCCCAGTTACCCCATACGCACTATTATCTACTACTTTTATCGTTTACGTGCAAGAAAATGAAAATGATTTCGTTCACACGTGCAAATTTTGATCAGCTTGTATAGTAACAAAGGGCAATACATCACATGTGCCGCACTGCCACATGTGATGCATGCACAGGTTTAAAGTGTTTTGAGCACGATTCGAATGAATTACGTTTAAAATTTAAAAAAAATAACTTTATCGAAAATCTTAAGAAATTAAAATTAACCTCTTAATACAAAAACCACACTATGAAATGACTTACTTTACTTGGTCATAATATAATCATAACGCAAACCACTTCTGCGCGTACGCGTCCAAGCCTTGCGTCGGCCTCGCAGCGCCGCATTCACCAACGCCATTGGCTAAATACTGCAATCGCTTCCAAATATAGATTTTTTTACTAACCGTGTCACGACAACAGTACCTGAGATATTTCTTTTTAATACGGTTTCGAAACTGATAACGCGTGACTGAACGTTTCTTTAATCGAGTTTGGGTACTTAGCGAGCGTGACGTCTAGTTTTCAGCGGTTTAGACGACAGACTTTTTGTGCGATCGAGTCTGCGGCGCAAAAAAAGTCTGCGTGGATTGTATGGATTGTGCGTCGGACTTTTTACGCTTCGTGTGCGTTACTGCATATAATTCCATAGGTTCTATTTTCACAGACGAAAAAGTCCGTCGCGGATAGTCTGTCGTCTGCGCAAGGCCTTACTATTAAACTAAGTCCACACCAGTGCGCTTTCACGTTCACCGTGCGTCTTCATCTGACGCATGCCCATGCAACCACAGCGCATGCGCTGAAGCTAGATCCGTCCTCAATAAAGACGCGCTGGCGGCATGCGCTGTTGTTGGTGGTTGCACGGGCATGCGTCAGATCAAGACGCAAGGTGAACGCGAAAGCGCACTGGTGTGGACATAGCTTTAGGTACTTTGAGAGTGTGCACGTAAAGTTAGTAGTGTGTTAGGTCTCGGGTTCATAAGTGATGTCATAAAGGGTGACTAAGGAAAAAGGTCTAGGTACGTTTTAGGCGACAGGCTAGGAACCTGTTTCTATTACACCTCTTTCATCTGTTCACGGTAGGCAGAACACAGAGAGGATAAACCTAATTACATACATACATACATATTCTCACGCCTGTATTCCCAAGAGGGGTAGGCAGAGCACATGACTTCAATAATCCAGTGCCACGTTTAGCGATTTCAGGGTAACCAGTTGGTTAAATGTGATATTGCAGTGACAGGTTGCTAGCCCATCGCCCACAATACACTAACCCTTTCCCAGAGTCGACTCTTACGACACCCACGGGAAGAAAGGGGGAGGTGCTATTCTAACCCGGCATATTACGCTGAAAACGGCCATGGAACGTGAAATGGGCATGGCTTGTCTATGTAACGTTTCGTTTGCTCTGCCTACCCTTTTTGGGAATACAGGCGTGATTGTTTCTTTGTATGTATGTACGTATCTATGTATCTAAGTATCAACTGCGGTAAATACACAGTTTAAACAGAATCAAGAGGAGTATTACATTAATTAATGTACCGTATCTTAATAACGTGTTAATTTACACGAATGTTGAATCGTTAACATTGAACTGTACTTTACTGTTATAATGTTTTCATCACATTTGCTAGGAGTTTGATATCTAACTTGTTTGAAAAATACTATAATTCGTCCAATAGAATGGCTTAACTGAACGATACCATCAAAGTCTTGTGATACTATTGATGTTTTTTCTCACACTTAAGTATCTCAAACAACGTTTGTGCAGTACTTTAAACAATTTTCTGTTCAATACACCATTGCAAGAAGCTTTTAAAGCAACTTAATTGGTTTCCAATTACGATGTTTTACATTTGAAAACAATATCTTTATAATAATGATTGCGTTCATGTAACCACTATTTAACAATGGCGAACTTAAAACATGTGAATTACCTCGAGGTGTGAACTGTTGCGAAACAGTGTAATTTGAATTGCTCATGCATTAAATTTCTCAAGATATCACGATAATACGTCTTATATTTCCTAATGAATTATTTGAAACGAAACAACTAAGTTTAGTGCGTGTATTAAGGTGTATCAAGCAGTTGGAGGTAATAATAATAAGTACCAATATAAAAGTCAAAATGAAATTTTGTAAAACGAGTTTATATACATACATCATGCCTGTATTCGCCGAGAATCGTAAGCAGAGCACACGAAACTTTACATATACAAAACCATGACTATTTATCGTTTAGTAGCCACATTTAGCACGATGTTAGGTTTAAACATAGATGTGATAGATTGCTAGCCTGTCGCCAAAACACACCTACTTCCTTAGCTACTTTTACGACATTCACGAAAGAAATGGAGAGGTGCTATTCTAATTCCGACACCACACGGACCAAAGGGGAAATGATTTTTACGAACAGACAAACAATTGAGACAAACTATTTAAAGTAAGTCTTCTTACTCAAAAAGAAGTCTTGGTTTATCTCCTACGATTTTCGGAAATGGTAATGACTAACTAGTACGAGATGACATGTCACAACCTGTTCGTAAACATAACGGCAATGACCGGGCGGTAGTGACGGCTTGTAAAAAAACGTGACACCAATGTGGAATTTGTAATGAGGTAATAACACCGGTAAACAGACCATTTAATGAAGTTAACCTCATTAAATGACTCGCTTTAGATATTTTCAACGAAGATTTGTACGGGTATTTAACATTAGTTTTAAACGAAGCGTAGACATTTTTTCCAAATGTAATTGGGTATACATACATACATACATATTCTCACGCCTATATTCCCAAGAGGGGTAGGCAGAGCACATGAATTCAAAAATCCAGTGCCACGTTTAGCAATTTCAGGGTAACCAGAATTGTAATTGGGTATTTGACAAAATATAAACTTTAGTCCGTCACATAGATCACCAAAAAACATTGTACACGTATTTTTCATTTAATTTGACAAACAAGAAATGACGAGGATTGTGTCTTTGTCATAATCGTCATCCGAGAGATTGTTCAACTGTAATCGATTCTGTCAATGGGAATTAAAATAGAAAGTGCCAATAAAACGAGATAGCCCGACAGTAACACGATGTATCTAATTAAACAATTTACTTCTTCAAAAGAAATGTGTTAGTATAAAAAAATGGCGAAAAGATCACACAGATCATGGAGATTACGATAAGTTTAAATGAAATAGTCAGAACAAACATTCGCGTTCAACATACAGATATCTCACCGACCTCAAGCTTTGTAGTAAGGGCCTCTAACCACTGGGCTATCCGGCCATCAAACCATTACAGCATATCATTGTCATCACATCACACTACAGGGTTTTAAGCCATTACTGACCAACGTAAGTTTATCTAAAACGCGCAGCTCACCTTTTACGTTCATCATCTCATTACTACGAAGTACCCATAAAACGTATGAAGTACATGTCTAAGTACTAAACGTAACTTTCTTCCACTCTCACTAGATACTTTTACGACGCCTCGGGTATTCCAAAGGCTGGAAAATATTTTAAAACTGCTTAGCATTCAAGGACTTAGGCTTAGCTGGTTAGGTATTCGTTACGCTATCTATGAAACTGTAATGACATGGTGGTTGTGGGAATGACGTCACGGAATCATCAAGGCAACGAGGGTTTTGCCGTGGACAAAATATCTTAGCATTTTCTAATATAAGCTACACGGCATTTACACAGTGTACTACTAAATTGACAAATTGTAAGTATGCACACACATCTTGCCTGCTTTCCCGAATGGGGCGGGAAGATGATTATTCGGCATTCAGGATATTATTGGTTGTTTTTATTCGTGCATCTGCACAATTTTCAAAGACAGCTGCGGAGATATTGTACAGAATCCCGAATACGAAGAAACAACAATATCAGAAGGCGCAGTAACTGCAGAGACAATGAGTTTCCCGTTGAAGGCCGCCTCATAAAAATACAAATTTATTTTACAGCTTATTCTAATGAGGCACACTTAGAGTAGGCACCAATGATGCCAAAATATCGTGACAAGGCAATATTAGAAAACCAACTTTTAAACAGTCCGTATTTTTTGTTCGAACAAGGCTTTCTGCGGCAATAAAATCAATTACTCTTTAGTAACAAAGTTGTTCAACGTAAAATGTCAAAAGATACTTGCGGTCGATTTATTCGCCGCCATAATTCCATATTAATGCAAGTAAATGGCAAACCAGATAAGTTCGTGACTAAGCCAATGATGCAACTTGCATATTTTCAACTTTTCGCTCTCGGATGTCGATGTTGGCAGCATTGCGTGGGTACCGTCGGACTCAATTTGTTTACAGTGGTGCTTAGTATCAGTACCATTTGGGTTAAGGCCTCGGATTGTAACCGTTGGGAAAACTTTTGGTTTTAATGTGAGAGTCGTGTCTGTGCGATTTGCTTTTCTCTGTTAGAAAAATGTCCTACAACGATGAGACTTCGCCGTCATTTTATTTGTCACCAACGTGTCGTTGTATTCTTTCAAACTAAGTCGCTAACACACTAGATCGCGGGGAAATCTTTATTATTTAGTAATTTACATACATATCGAATCGTACATGTATGTAAGTACAAAAGAATGTCACGCTAACTCCAACCCCCCATAAAAACTTTTTGTACATACCCCTATACATTATAAGGTCTAAAAGTCCGTTACGTCCGTTACGTCTGACTCGATGCCAATGTGTTAACTCATTCGAACTTTATCGGCCTGTCACCTATGTACTAGAGACAATGGCGCGAAACTTCTAGAAAGTGTTCGAACACTTGTATGGTAATTGAAGAACCTTACGCGACACGCCATAGACCCATGTGCTAACACTCTACTTCGCCATTGTTTTAAGGTATTTTCGTAAACGTGTAAATTCAAATTGATTGATGATGTAATCTTCGTTACCTTGTTTTTGTGCGTTTTGTCGTTTCCTTTACCTCTAGTTAGATACGCATCCTTGTAACTACAAAGTAGAGATGTAACGGAGTTGGTTTCATTGAAATCGGAGTTTTCAAATTTTACTTAGTGAATTTGAATCTGAGTTGGAACTGAAATTGGAAGCAGAAGCAGCAGAATAGAGCAACTCAACTTTTGGTCAAAATCTAACACATATTAGATTTTATTATAAAGATAAAACATGCTTCTTAAATCTCGTCCATTAGATCAAACTTAAATTTAGTAGAAATACTTGGAAACTAATATACCTGTCGCCTAAAATATACCTTAACCTATTTTCCTTAGTCGTCTCTTACAAAGTCTAAGGTTTTATTCTAAACCCGACAACACACAGAAAATTTATTGCAGACATCTATTGTATTCAATTAACAAAAGTTCGATGAAAGTAGTCGGCAACCTCCGATCAAAATCTCGGATTTAAAAGTGTCGGAACTAAAGTCGGAATTGTAGGTGTAATCGGAAGATCTGACATCGGAGCTCTATTACGTGTGTGATGATCAAATATAAAATATTATGACTTTTTAGACGAAAATAATTGCGCGAATATGAAAAATTGTAATCAATAAATAGCTATTTAGAAAGCAAACGGAGGCGACAAGATAATTTGTAAAATAAAATTAAAGAAAGTTGTCATCAATAACGTTTCAGTTTGGCTCCGGTTAATTACTTAACACTATCATTTCGCCCATTTAGTTTTATCTTAGTTGAGTTAATAATTTGAAAATGTAGTTTATTCCGTTTTGTGATAAAACGCGCAGTAATTTAATTTGGTTAATTAACACACCTAAACCAGTTTGTAAATGACTGTAATTAAGTTGTTTAAACATAAAGCGTAGGTAGATTCAACTTTTAGGGTACCTACGTCTAATTGATCGCTACAACTTATAACGCTCTTATTCCTCGTTGTAAATTAGAAAATATAAAAAATATCCTTGCTGGTAGGCAGAGACAACAGAGCGAGATTTGTTTCTGTTCAGTAGGCTTAGCACGAAGACACGCTCTAGTCGCGTCGCGCGCGGGATAGTCTACCTCTCACTTTCTGACGTCTCTGGTTAGACAGTGACAGGTATTGTCTATGTCGCGCGTATCTCTACTCGCGCCCTATCGTGCTAAGGGGGCTGACGTACTTCTCTCGCTTCAATCTTCATTCGGTTTCAACTTCTAATTTGGCCTTTTTTCAGAACATCACCGATCTGGTCGAAATACGTTCTTAGAAGGCACCCTCGATCGGTAATTATACACACATCGTCATCACGTCTGTAGTTCAGAGAGCACACGTACGCTACATAGACAAATCTATGACTATGCCAGTTTTTGTAGTCACTCTTTTCGGTCCTAAGTCAAGACGTACTACAGTGACAGGTTGCTATACCTTATCGGTTTAGGTACTTAAAAGATGGTAAACAATCTTGACATGTCTTTTTATTTAAACGTACACTTTATAAATGGAAAACTTTACATTTTACAATTTAGGTATGAAAAAATCATTTACTTTCATAATTGTATTGTATAGTGTAACGATTTTCATTTTTAGACTGTGTATTTCAACAAAAAGACATGTCAAGATTGTTTATATTGTTTTAACTACCTAAACCGATAAGGTATAGCCTGTCGGCTAAAACATACTATAACTTATTTCATTAGTCGCCTCTTATGGCATCCACGATAGAAATAGAGAGGCGTTATTCTAAAGCCACACATTTATCCTTAATTAATAAACACTGATCTGGAAATTCTTGTATTTTGGAGTGAATATCTTATAGGCTTGTGGTGTCAAGTCTCAATCATCCACCGCAATAGTTTTTGCGTGTCGAAATAGTTTCAAGCGGTTTGCACAGATGGAACCCGTATTCGTACGTTAGTTTTTTATTTGATGCAGTTGCTGGCCGTGAAATCGCTCAGTCAAGTGTATATAATGTTAAGCGAGATTTATTCCGTGTTTTCGTTGTGCAAATGGGTTGTTCAAGAACGTTAGGTATTCTGAGTTTGTTTATGAAAAACTAGAATACACGTTTACACGTGTACCGTAAGCGTAATAGATTTGGGTGTGTTTTCTAAACATTTGTTTCTAGTTACATTCACTGCCGAAACAATACTAACTGCTAATATCAAACACTATAGTTTACTTAATGATAATAGGAATTGAAGAAGAGCGTATCCAAAGTTAAAAAGGCTCACTATTAAAGTAGAATAAACAAAAACGAATGCAATTTGTGAGGTTAGTTCACTATGCTAATGCAAAGTATTGTCAAGGTCGAGAAAGATTGCTGCTATTTTTATCATAAAGACGTAAATTTAGAACAGGAGCCATTTTCGTGTTTACACGTCAAAGCACACACGCAAGCCTCAATGTCACATAACGACTTTGATTTGTGGCAACATTAGTGTTTTTTCGGTTTCATTCAAGAAAACTGTGGTATCGATCCACATACAGAAAATGTTAGTCAAAACAGCAGCATGACAATTTGTTTTATTAAAAAATAATGACAGATAAATCAATTGTGACTCAAAAAGTCAAAAAATTGCTTAAACTATTATGCAGTTAGATTTGATGTTAACTCAGCTAGAAATTTCAAATATTTTTTAGTATTCATAGTCATATTCGTTACATTTTGTGGGCTCGGCCTACACCTTTTGAAAAACGGGCGTGATCGTATGTGTGTTTGTCTCTTAATTTTATGGTAACTTGAAATTTGCCGTAGGCTTTTGACCGTTACATTTCGCGCTAAGTCACAACTGTTTTATTGACTCCATTCAAAATAGAGATACAATGACATCCTTTGTAAAGCTTGCTTCCAATACCCGTAATCCACGATTTTTTCACAACTGGTTAACACGTAACAGTGAAATTTGAAAGCGTGTGTATTCTTGTGAAGTGACGACAGCTTTCTAAGCCGTATGCGATTTTTATGTTTGTAATTATTGTAATTGTCAATAATTGAATATGCCACGGGTACTCGTGACTGTAAAATGGTCAAGTGTGACGTGGTTGATGGGAATCATTATCCGTTGGATAAAAATTGTTGATTGTTTGGTTGGGTCAAGGCGGGTCAAATTTGTTAATGGAATGCTTATAGTTGTTACTGGAAACCATAAAATCCAAAATATTTTTTACACACAACAGCACGCCTGTATTTCCGAATTAAGTAGGCAGAGCGCACGAAACATTATCTAGACAAAACCATGACTATTTCACGTTTCGCAGCTTCTAGCATATCGCTTAGGTTTCAAGTTGGCTGGTATGATGACCGGTTGCTAGCCTTTCGAATAAAATATACCCTAACCTATTTCCTTAGTCCCCTTGAACGACATCCATGAAAGATGATGGAGAGGTCTGGTGTTATTCTAAACATTTGTTAGGGGTGTGAAAGCATAAGATACTAATAAATTAGGTACCTACCGATTTACAGTTGATAGTGCTGGGCTCTTATGTGTTTTTATTTATGTTGTTGTTGTTACTTTTGTCATGTTTATTTTGTACAATAAAGAGTTACATACATACATACCTTTAATTACTAAACATTTTAGGGTTTATGATAGTTTTATGGAGAAAATTAAACACAACTTAGTTACGTAAAAAATAAGTTTAAAATACTGAAGAACATTGAGTAATGACGTGACTGTCTTTTGGAACCACTTGTTTAGATGTCTCTCAAATAATTGAAACCGTTTCGTCTCTTGTAGCTTATACCAATTATCCATACGTACCTAATTATACTTGTTTTTACAAAAATTGTTCATTGAGTTTTATTACTCTAGACACATTTCAGACTTAGCACATTTGTAATTACTCTTTTTTGTCGTTTAACAGTGCGTGAAACTGAAGACGTAATCTTATCCAATATTTAGCTGTATGTTAGATTCCCGTGTGGTATCGGGCTTAGAATGACATCTCTCCATTTCTTTCATGGATGTGGTAAGAGGCGACTAAGGCGATAGGTTAAGGTGTGCGGCGACAGGCACTTGTCACTATTACACCTCTTTCCTAAACGCGTCTACCCAAAATAATTTTAAAACTGGCTTCGCGACGTGACAAGAGTATTCCATTCATGATTTTCACAATGTAACGTTTTGCGTTCTCTGTTTACCTCATTTGGGAATATAAGCGTGATGTAAGCAGATAAACAAAGAAATCAGCTTTGATCTCACGTTTTTCAGTAGCGCCTTAACTTACACTTACTTAGCAACAACCTTTATACGGCCAATAAGAAAGGGCAATCCTTCATTTAATTCTTCATTTTGTAAGCAAACCCTACACAGTTTGGCAAGTACACTCATAGGCGCTGCGCAGACGACAGACTTTTATAAGAACGAGTCTGTGGAGCAATAAAAACTCTGAATGGCGCGCCGAGAGTTTCCATTCAGAATTTTTATTGCTCCGCAGACTCGATCGCACAAAAGTCTGTCGTCTGCGCAGTGCCATATCGGAATTTATTATTTAAGTTTATCCCTACGGTCGCTCTACAAGTCAAGACATGTATCTTAAATCCAGAAGCCCACACCTACCCTGCCACGCCTGCACTTTCCCATCACATAATTACTATTACGCCTTATAAAACGCAGAAACTAGAAATACGCAGTGCGCAGTAAAAACAGACAAGGCATGTGAAAACGTCGCGTGCGCCGGTTAGATTTCTTCGGCGTCCAAGGAGACATCGCGGCGACTGGTTGGATGTGGCAGTTTATTGATTAACTTTGACTATCTTTTGATTAGACCCGATGAGGAAAAATGGCTGAATATTTTGATTAGTTTTTGTTTCACTAAAATAAACACGTTAGTTGCGTTCATGACCAATTAAAAACCACTAATAATAAAAATAAAACACACGGAAAACATAACACTAATATCCCGTATGGTGTCGAGTTTAAAATAATCTCCAGCCAGTTTTATCCATGACTATAACAGATTTAGATATGCGTTAGATGAGAGGATAGCAACCCTATCAACCCTAAGAGTATGCAAAAATGACTACACAATGTGAAACTGTCATGATTTTTATTATGTAACATTTTCTGTGATTTACCTACCTCATTAAGGAATATAGGCGTGATTGTAAGTATGTTAATTATATAGAAAAATAGCAGAGGTTCGTGTCAAGAAGTCTTTAATTAATATAAATTAACGATCGTTTTTATCGCGCTTCATTCAGTCGATACATGCCACTTTGCATAATCAGAACGTGAAAACGAATACGTGCAGTATTTCATTCATACATACATACATACATACATCATGCCTGTGTTCCCAAATGGGGTAGGTAGAGCAAACGAAACGTAACACTCTCAAGACCATGCCTATTCCACGTCTTGTAGGCACCATGAGCATATTTTTAGGTTGTAACAATAAGTTAGATCATAGTGACAGGTTGCTAGCCTGAAGTCTAAAACATACCTAAACCCATTTCATATCCTTAGTCGCCTCTTACGACATCCTCGCGAGAAATGGAGACGTGTTATTCTAACGGTTAATTAAAGTTTATAAATTCAGTAACGCCTCCTCCAAAAGCGACCAGTATCATAAATGAATGTCCCCCAATTAGCTTATAATGGCGTGCACCGCCTATGGGAAAGACACGTAGACATTACTTCTAGCTGTTGTTATATTGCGCAAGCGATAATCGACCATGACACCATTCAGGCATTATCATAGCACCAGCGTACGGTGGACTATTTAGATCCAAAAAGAAAGGGAAAACTCTTCAGGAGCCAGAGGTCGAAGTTTGCTGGCCTCATTTACTGCACATAATAACATTGTGATATTAAAGTTTTACGACGTTGCTATTTTAGTAGACATTAGGTATGGCTGGCTAAGGAAATGGTAAAAGTATCTAAGGCGGGTATTTCAGAAATTTGCAAGTTTAAGAAATATTGCTTAGATAAAACATCCAAGGTAAGTTTCTACCAAGCAAGGACAGAACGAATTTATTATACTTTTTATTGTAAGTTCGCCATTCTACATGAAACTTGTTCTATGTGCAATAAATATTCATACAATGCTTTAGATTTTTTTTTATTACGTACATAGGTAGGTATGTAGACAAATCCATAACTTAACTATAGAATTGTGAACGATTTCTAGCCTCGTCTAGGATATTTTTTAAAGTTTTTAGTTCAGAGGTAACCTTAATTTATAATCATAGTCGCCTCTATTGAAGACCGAGATGAAATTTAGGATTTTCATACAAAGTTGAAACGAAATCACCACACATGAATGTATGGATAAGTATCTCAAATTTGATGAGTCCACCATTAGATGAGTGAAAAACACTTATTTTGTATCATCATTTTGATGTCCTGTAGTGTGTCCTGTATATCTCCTGAGAATTGTCGCCGGGTTGTGTTCCTCCCTGTAAGGTAAACGGCCCTGTGCTCGACACTGACCCATACGTATTGGGAGGGTGGCACTTGCAACCTTATGTCATAGTAAGACGGCTGACAGATGTGTGTCGTATACTGGCCGTTGAGGCGTCGAGCATTGGTAAATTTACCTTATGTTGATAAAGCAAAACTCCTTAAAACTTAATTCCCCCGCAGAAACAGTCAGGCCAGAAAATAAAATTACATAAATTCCTATTCCGTATTTCTTAAGATAATACCGCAAATTGAGCAAAATGCTACAAAGGTCGTTGCGACAGCGCTGTTGCAATCTGACTTATAAAAACTAGCAGCCTTAGTCTCAAGTGCTCGTATAATATCGCAGTTACACTGACATGTCGCCTTCAATAATTTATTAGGCTTTTATGGATTAGTTCGTGCGATTTCACTCCAAGACTAGACGATGCGGTAACAGGGTTTTTTTGTTTTTACTCTTTGACTAATTACGTTTAGACGATTGAAAAAACCCATGATTGTGCAAAAAAGCGAAGATTTGGATAAGCGGTGAAAGATAAGACTTTTTTTTAATTTTTAGGGATTATTTATTACCTGTAGGTAGTTAGTAAGTTGTTGCACTTCAAAGTTGTTGGTGAAGTTGAAGCAAATAGTAACATAGAAATATCGTAACTTTGCTAAAGATTAACTAAAAGAGTTCATTGTATTCATGGATTTCGTAAGAGGCGAGTAAAGAAAGAGATTAAACTCTTAAACCATAACCATAACCATAAATGACATGCTAGCAACCAGTCACTATTATACATCTTTTATTTTAACATTTAACCTAAAATTATTAAAATTATATCGAAAGTGGTTGCATGGCTTTGTCTTTGTAACATTTTGTATGCTCTGTCTACCACATTTTCGAACATAGGCATGATGTTATAAATGTGTTTAAGTAGAATTAAGCGTAGGTCAATCTTCATCTTTATGTAAATACCTCCTTCAGGTGTCTCGATGCATTTTAAAGGGCTAATAGTAGACCAAGGTAATAACGATACGGGCTTGTCAGCAACGTTGTCTATTTTACCTTGTTGGTATAAACTGTCAATCGTGACCATTATAGCTTTGTAATATTAATGATGTATCTTGCCTTTTACGTATAATCCGAGACAGTCCTTACTTACGAATTGAGTGGTGTTTTTTGCGCAATAAACGATTTATTTTTCTGTCTTTATTAAATTGTAAATCAGTATAGCTTACTATTGCGGCAGTAGCTATCAGCCTGAGTAGCTGTTGAACATACATACATACAATCGTCACAACTGTTTTCCCAAATGATGTAGGTAGGCAGAGCACGCGAAACAATACAAAGACAAAATCCATGACTATTTCACATTCTCTACGGTGTCGCGTTTAGCATCACACCTCTTCATTTCTTCCATGGATGTCGTAAGAGGCAATGAAGATCAGTGGGTAAGTAGCTTGCCTGCCTAAAATATACCTTAACTTACAATTCTGTCTTCGAAAATTAGCAATCGTCATTAACGTAGTAATTTTTCTGACCTGCATCGATGAGACAAAGATGAACCTAACTGTATTCAAAACTGTGCTGAAACCTAATGATTCCACTAAACGAAACTCTTTCCGAAAACTTACCATTTAACTAAAAACGGTCTTTACACCTTCATAATAAGCACCACAGCGACAGAATTAAAATAACTCTTAGTCAAATACTTTAACGTTCCAAAAGTTGCGCTTTTGTTTTGGGTCATTGGCCGTCGATCGATTAATTGAGAAGTAGTTAGTCGGTTACCGCTAGGTGGCGTGCGCCGGAACTGATGATCTACGAGAAACACTTGACACAAATACAAAAGAATAATGCTTAGTTAAATGACAGGTAAGTATGTCAATAACTTCAGAATGTACTTAGCTTAATCGTTATTCGAGAAATAACAACATTGACAGTAAACACAGCCCATGCTTGAAAGAATAAATTATGTACTATCTAGTCACTAATGATAGCGATTATTAATTTGGCAATCACACCATTCCGGGTTAGAATAGCACCTCCCCCTTTCGTCCCGTGGGTGTCGTAAGAGGCGACTCTGGGAAAGGGTTAGTGAAGTGTATTGTGGGTAGGGATTGCAATCCAGCAGCGTTTTCAATCCAGCTGGATTCTTGCTGGATTGACCTGAATCCAGCTGGATCCAGCGCGGATCCAGGAAAAATGTGGAACGAAACAAAATACGTCATTTTTAAGACTTATTTCCTTAATTTGTACTTCTTACAATAATCTATGAAATCTTTCACTTGTTTGGTGAAATTTTATATGAATTTGCTTTAGTTTCTTAATCGTTTGAGATAAAAAGAATCAACTTAAAATAACATATACCTCATGTAACATTTTTTAAGAATGTTTCTAAGTAAGCAATATCTTATTAAATCCTACAAATTCTTTCCAAATTAAGTACAAAAGGGACCGTAATAATAATACTATTTTAATTTCCAACTTATATTTGGTATCAAAAGAAGCACCGAAATATTTTTTACGCATATGTTAATCGTTAATATTTGTTACGAAAATCGAAAGCTGAGAATTAGGCAGTAAAATCTAACGATAAGAGACCGACTATTTATTTTTCTGAATCCTCTGGAAATAAAAAAAATCCTCTAGAAAACAATCTACCTATTTATAATCTTATCTCCCGACTTGATTTACACTGAACTGCATTATGCAGCCGGCTGCTGAGAATGCCCTTTCGGCCTCTACACTGGTCGGTTTTAGGGTCATTAAAGACTCATAAACCATATACAAGTATTCACCCCGCACTTCTTCGGTCTTACAAACAATTATATTGGAGATGGCAGCAACTCAAAACTAAACAATAGAAATTGATACGTTTGCGGATCCGCATCGCTGGATCCAGCGCTGTATGCTGGATCCAGCATGCTTAAAAAGGCGCTGGATCCAGCTGGATTGCTGGATGCTGGATCCGGCAATTGCAATCCCTAATTGTGGGCGATGGGCTAGCAACCTGTCACTGCATTATCAATTATCACATTTGACTATCTAGTTACCCTCAAACTGCTAAACGTGGCACTGGATTTTTGAATTCATGTGCTCTGCCTACCCCTCATGGGAATACAGGCGTGAGAATATGTATGTATGTATGTATGTACCATTTTGAGTGTTTAGCAGCCTCAGTGGAAGTTCACTTCGCAGTTTTGATACGCTCGGCTGACGAGACCTTGTGAAAGGTCTATCCTCCTGACAACCGGCGTCAAATTATGTGTCGTTCAAAACTGACTCTTATTGACAAAAGACAAAGTTACAAATGACTTGGTTTTTGTGTACTACATAATACATATAGCACGCGGGGTGTCAGGAGGCTATGGCAAGCAGGTAACGATAGAAAGAAACAGCTATATTTTTACGCCTAAACATAAATATACGGGAGTGGACCTTCAGAAAGTAGTACCACTACCTATTCTGTAATGGCCTACCCGCTAGGTTCTCGAGTGCTCATAAAAACCATGTCATCTGAAACTTCATTCACTTTGAACAAATTTAATGGGTACACTTGCTTCGTTCTTTGTATAGAACTGGTACCTACATAACGTAATATTAGGTATGCCGATATTCTAAAGACAGAGACCTCGCCGTCGGCGATTTCCAGCTAACAAAACAACGTGTGCTGAATTGCCGAGTCTCTTCCGAATGATGCTATCTGTTTCCGGCCAATGTTTCGGCTTGTTTTGATAAACTTTTAAGAACACATTATTCAACTTTTAGAGTTGTCCCATGACCTTTGGCTCTCTTGAGGGAAGCTAGAAACAGTAAAGAAAAAATAACGTGCAAAACTCTTGTCTTTGTTTCCTTGAAACCGAATGCAATGAACTCAAAAGTGACGAATATATTTTGCTATTTAATTAGTTTCCACTATTATAGACAATCGTACGAGATAGTCTTTTCCAAATGGCAAATACTGATAAGCTGAATAAAAAATCAGAAAGGACCTCTTGTAAGAGGTTCAAAATCGCTCTCCTTAGACGTCGCGTGAGGACTTCTACGTCCCGATATCCCCCTGAAATGATGGCGATACCGAAACAATACATCGAACAGTTAATACAAAATGTATTTATCATAGCTTTCCCGACCTCGTACGACAATGCGATGGCGAGATAACCTCTGCAGACCAGTTTCAGATCCGGCTGCGGTCTTGGTGTCAATGTCGGGGCTCTTTGTTCGACACCAACGGCTACTTGTTTTGCCCTATTTCGCTTCAATTAATATCTTGTTTCTGAGTTTTGTGTTTGCTAGACGTTTGTTAGATTTCTTGTTGATTTGTTGTGATAAAATAATTGGTTAGTTAACTTAGTTCAACTCCACTTATTGCCACATTACGATTTGCAATTGTAGTAGATAAAGTTTCTTCGTAAAATTCATCACAACCTTTTAATTTCGTTTTCAAATCAAGGCTGAATCAAGCTTCATTTGTTTAATTAATTTGGATTGATGGATTCGGTTCCAGTTTGTTCAAATTCCGAACGTTGTCGTTGAATATTTCTCTCTGATTATTCGAACATATTTTTCTTTTTTAATGATGTCACCATTCTGGCCAGTGAGGGTGAAGTTACATCTATCAGCATCGAATCGCATTTTGCCATACAAAAACGCGCTATTGTATGGATATCCGTCAGCATCAATTCACCCTTCAGCATCGATTCAGCTTCAGCATTAAATGCTTATAAGTGTAACTATCCACTTCTCATGCTGAAGAATGCTTAATCAAGTTGAAGCATGAGAACGGCTGCTTAAAGCGTGAGATTAGATGCTTTCGGATGAGAATAGCTGCTTACGCATGCGACAGGACGCTTGCGATTGATAACGGCTGCTTAAGAGTGAGAGGCGGGATGCTTACGAATGAGAAAGGCTGCTTACGCAGAGAAAAGGAGAAAGAGTGCGAATAGGCGGCCGAACGCGTCATTAATGTCATTATCACAACGTGTTCATCTATCAAAGTGCACAAATTTGTTTACTTCCAATAATTTCAATAATTACCTATATTTCATCAATATAGACGAGGAAAAATTTTAATTAACATTTCATTTGCGGCGTCGTGATTGCAGATAGCATGCGGCAGCATACGATAGCATGCGGCAGCATATAAAAGTACGCGATAGGATACTTAAGCAGATAAAAATATGCCATAGCAGCTGAACGCATGCGATGCGTATAGTGAGTTTAAAATCATCCAGCTAAATGCGATTCGATGCTGATAAATGTAACTTCACCCTGACAAGTTGTTTCTCTCCTTGCTTGTCATGGCTCAGTGCACAGCGTAACGAGTTCTCGATGCAATCGGTAAAACAGTATTCTGTCTGGTATTTGATTTACACATTTCGTTTCAGAAAAAATCTTCTAATTCCAATTCTGAATTTGAAAATGGTATTGAATTGAAAAATATAAGTCAAACCTGACTTCTAGTTTTTTAACGATTGTAAAATTCGGCGTAATCTATCGAAGGCTGAATAGAAAAAAGTAAGTGTCAAAAATCGTTTTGAATCAATTACTCGTAATTTAAATCGCATGTTTTTATAAAGTGGATTTAAACAGATTTATTTTATCTGAATCTCGATTGCATACTTGTTTTGACAGAGACCTGGTTTTTTTACATAAATTTATTACACATTCATAATACTTTTTCATTCTTACCTAACTTGTATTACCTACTGTAAAACACTTACGTAGCCACATTTCAACTATTACTTTGTAAATTCCACATTTTATGTGTGTCAGCATTTACTTGCATTGTGGTTTGATAGCTGACACAGAAGTGTAATGTTTATACAATAAACTATTTTGTTTCATTGCGATATTTACTGACACGTGGCTATACAAATCTAAACGCTTGCACATTTAATTGTATTGTTTGTGATTTCGTTTCGTGCGTTCGTAATGACCTAGTAAATAGCACATTTTTATACTTCGCTTGCTTGGAGAGACTCTTATTACAAGCATTAATTCTTGAAATACTTTGTCTTCCTTTATATTAATCAAAATGAATCACGCTTCAACGGCTGGGTAAATTTTGCCAACATTTTTTTCTAAATTTGTTATTATCAAGAAAGACTCTCTTCAATTTATTGGTAACTGAGATATAAAGACATAAATTTTAAATACATATGTTTCCAAACGTGGTAGGTACAGCACACATAATGTCACAAATATAAAACGTTTGGTAAACAAATTTCGGTTTAAAAATAGATGAAACTAGTACAATAAGATCGGTAACTGATTGTAAAAACTACTTCTTTTGTTTATTTTAAAACCATATTGCGCCATTTTAACATTAGGACCACCACTGTATACTCGTAAACTAACCAAGAACGAAATCCAGAGATAAACAAAGTCACTACTGCAATTTTAAAATTTGAATATGGTGTTGACCGTGGCCATATTATTATAGCCTATTAAAGCGCTGTATCTCGAGATACGATAAAAACTGGGGTCGTGCTATCAAGGCTAGTGACATTGTGTTAAAAATCACAAAGAGGCACTAAACATTTCACAACTTTGTGGTTATTTGTCTATTTGTTCAGGCGGGTGGAATATATTGGCTTCGTTTGGATATTATTAAGCAGATACGGCATATGTAGCTAGTCCGGTAGTTTGCTGTGTAGTTGTCGGTTAAGAAAAAAACTCTAAGAAAGAAACTCTAGAAAAAAACTAGTAAGAGGTGACTACGGAAATAGGCTAAGGTATAATTCGGGGACCTGCTCCATAGTTCGGAAGGAATATAGCTTATTCTTTCGACGCGATGCACACAGAAATAAAAACATTCAGACGTAAAATTAAATTGATACCAATTTATTTTTGCATGACATTGAAATGTATTAAATTATCAAAAGTCACAGATCAAGTAAGTATGTTGTTTATTTAAGCTAACTCTTGTGAGGTTGTCAGTATTTTACAAAAACCCTGTCCAAAGTTGCGGACATGAGCTAGTCTTTTATAATACACGTCGATTGCTTCCATATACGTCAACGCTTACATTTGCAGCCAAATTGTCACGCACAACGCCTTTCCGTGATCGTGTTCCCTACAAAAACGTGTTCACTTCACGTAATTGCGCTCATAAAGATATAGAATTCCACAACAAAATTAGCAAAGCATGCTTACTAGACTTATCTTAACTGTTTCCGTGTCTTCAATCATCAGTCGTGAGAATAGGAAGAACTTTCTCCGCCAATGCGTCTTTTTGTGGCGGCTTTGGCTTTTGTAAATGCTTATGGTGTAGGAAATTTGGGTCGCAGCTGATACAAAACCGCTATAGAAATTCCTGGGTTTGGTAATGTGTGGTTCTGACAGATATGGCTTTT
>BHDV01003468.1:260775-278251 GCA_005406045.1 Adoxophyes honmai | reverse complement strand
TCTAGTATCGCCACCTATTATAGATTGTCTGTAAAAACGATTATTCTTCTTGCCTCCCTTATGCTTCTTGCCCTAACCTCCCCTAGCTACCCATCACGACATAGTTGTTTGTGCACCGACCACAATTACTAAAGCACGCTTGTTTGCACCCTTATCGCTCTCAAAGGAAAATTAATGTTGTCTAGGATCAAAGTCCGTGTGGGATCAATCGCCCTAATTGGATAACCAAAAGCTATGACTTTGTGGTTGAAGTGCTATTGTTAGTGCTACTTGCTACTACGCAAAGGATTTCGAACGAAATTCAAAATTCAACAATATTAATAATAGCACCTCTCCATTTTTTTTAAACTAAGTTTCCATCTACGGACTCGTGGTCCGTACCTTGATGATGTTAGAGATTTTTTATTTTAGGCAACACTGTGCGCTCCGCGAAAAGACACAGTAGTTCTTATAAATTTTGCACCTCTCCATTTCTCCCGTGGATGTCGTGAGAGGCGACTAAGGAAATGGGTTTAAGTATTCTTTAGGCGACAGGCAACGTGTCACTATGACAATACCTCTTCCATCTGTTTTCAAACCTAAAATGACGCTAGAAGTGGCTGCGAAGCGTAAACAGTCATAATTATGGTTATTTCTATTTCATGTTTCGTGTGCTCTGCCTTCCTCATTTGGGAATATAGGCGTGATTATGTCATGTTATGTGATGTTAATAATATGGCATCTTTTTAGCATTAAAAAATATTTGCAAACAATTAGGTATTAACACCTCACGCGTACTTCTTACCAACTTGTTACTATATCGTGTAACAGCGTTACCGGCTTATACTCGTAGGTCCAAGCCATCGGTTTGCTTTTAAATCAACGTCCACAATTTGAACCCGTTTCAAGGAAAAACGATTACTTGGTCGGGGTGGCCGGACCCGCCAACTGGGGCACTAATTCACTTTACACCTAGCCCCTTTAGCCGTTTTAGTTACACTGCAGCGTACCAAGTCGACTTACCAGTCCTCTGGTACTAAAAGAGCATTCGATGCTAAATAAAGTGTATTCGTCGATTTTGAGTTAGGCACAGTCGGCAGATTGATTACTCAATTGTAGAACGACAGTGCCGTTTCAATTTCCCGCTCAAATTTGGTTGAGTGACGTCATCTGTCGTAATTAGAGCAGATCCCATCCATCATTCTAATGACGCAACGCAAGCCACAGAAATTTTTAAATTAATTTGGAGCCTTGGAAAAGAACTTAATTTAACAAGTATTTTAGAGGTGAAAAACGTTTAAAAGTAGCTCTGGATTTTCCGCTGTAGGTTTACTACTTTTTATTTTTATGGGTAGATGTGCCGTTTGAAAATTTTTGGCGTTACCGAAATGGCGTGGGCGTTCCGCTCTATGTTCATATTATATGCTGGACCTAGAATTCGCGGAGTGCTTCAGTTTGAAGCGCAGTCGGTCTAGGCTTAGCAATTATAGCCAGATTTTTATCGGCCGCCGCAACAGCGCCACTTATTCCGAATAAATTTTAATTGGGACCGATTTTTTAACGTTTCTCTACCTGAGCGTACAATATGAAAATTCGCGTGGTCTAGTTGTGCTGAAATTTATTACCGATGTCGACGAAATTTGTAGACGAAAACGTGATTTATTCGATTCGGAATTCTTACCTGACTTATTTGCCTAAAAGAAAATTGTGAGAGAATTATTCATCTAACATTCCAAACTTCAAGATCGACGACAGAGATTTGTCTCTACAACAGGTCTCTTTTAAGAATATCTAAGGCACCTTAGAGACTTCTTCATTTCTAACTAGGTACAAGGTATCGTAGGTACATACTGTCGGAATATTCTGAAAAATCAATGTCAAGAAAGACACATACTAGATACTTACTTTAATATAAGGAACAAAGCATTTCCGATACAAAATAAACTATTTCCGGTTCTAGTCGAAATTGTCTGTTACTCGCATCGAATCGGTATCGTGTCGTTTAAATATTAGTTCCCGAGGTAGCGTGTCTTCTGAAAGTATGTTACCGTAGCGAACCCATTACAAAAGAATTTCCTTCGCGGTTATGACAGTTTGGAGAACTTCCACGTAGTCAGGTCACGTGACGTCACGTTACGAGATATTTAGCACACCGCCAACTAGTTAACTGCTAAGGAACTTATGACGTCCTAGTCGCAAGTTATTCGCACGTAATGAAGTTGCTAAAACGACATTAATCGAATAATTTAGTGACAACGCGTTATCATTAAACGTGTGACTTAAACGGTGTTTACAGAATTAGGAGATTAGGGAAGTGCTATTTTGTTCGGCAGGACGTGTGTGTTGACTTTAGGGAATAAGGAAGGTTGTTAATGAGAAGGAATATATTAATCATGGTCTCATAACTTGTAACTTACTCTAATAATTTCTGTCAGGAGGCGTCGTCCGTGGAGGATCCGGCTTATGTGGCACATAACGTGGCTAATACTCCAGCGGACTAATTCTTAGCTCGTGGCATGTAAGTCGGCCGGCTACACGAACCTCTGAAACTGTCTATGTGGATATGAATATGGAAAGCCGCGGTTGTCGCCGCTCCGGTCTTAATATGCATGAACTGCTAACTTATTAATTCTCTACACAACTATAGTGTAGGCATGGGAATTCGTTTATGCCGCCACCGCTTTATGGTAACATTTGTTGTGGAACAGGCGAATGCACTTTTATTACGTGCTTTATGTAAACGCATCTGCATTGCGGGTGACAGTGTCGATGGTGTGTCTCCGTGCTTACCGTCATTTGTTATTGGAATTGCGGACAGATTTTGCTTTATAACTATAGTTTTCTCTTTTGTAGTAAGTACTACTTTAATACTTAGATATTCACTTTGTGGCTTTAGATTAGATGTCTAGAAAGGCCTTAGAAGGCCTTGTTTGTTTTAGTGTTGCTTAGCTGCCTTAGCTTTGCATGGCTTACCTATATCAAAACTTGTAAACTTAACCGTGTGCTGTCGCTGGTGGGTTCAGAATGACACCTCTGCATTTCTTCCTTGGATGTCGTAAGAGGCACCTAAGGAAATAGGTTTAAGGATGCTTTAGGTGACAGGTTAGCAGCCTGAACCTATTTCCTTAGCCTCCTCCTACGATATCCCCGGAAGAAATGAAGAGATGTTATTCTAACCAGATACCACACAGAAAATTTATCTACTCGCTATTAAATCTAAATTTGTGTGTAACTCCCGTTTAGTTCCCGGTCCGCAGTCTTCTCAGCTTTCATTTACTCCGCAATTTCAAAAAGATCTGTCAGTTCTGAGCGCTGTAACAAAGTTTAAATGAAATCTCGGGCCCATGTCTGCGTAATTACAAACAACGTCGTCGTAAGGTCGGCGTCAGCGCCGTCGAGCGTGTAATGGACTTTTCAAGTATTCCTAACGTGAAAACTTTCGCTTCAGCCGACTTAAACGCCTCCGACAATGTGCTTAATGATGTTTTTAACTACTTCACTCCATTCCTCCACTATTGCAGGTTAAATTAATTATTCAACTGTCACTCTGTTCCTACACTCTGCGAGTGGGCAGTGCACTTTAAGTGGACTCGGTTGATACTTAAACAGAATACTTACTTAGCTCATTGGACGGTGGCGGTTTATCGGGAGCGCTGTGCATTAGCGGCGGGCGTTGTTTTAAGAAGTCTATTTTATAGTAATCCACAGTGAATGGTTATTTATCTTTGAGTTCTTTCCCTCGCTGAGAGCTATCGGAAGTTAAAAAGTTGGTTGACGTAAAAACTCTTTGATATTCTCGAGTTTTATGGCTTCTGGCGGCTTTAAATTTGCACGGAGCATTCCTACAATCATGTCAGTCGTCGTTTGGCGATTGCGATCACGTTTTCGTGGATAGCGACTGCAGTCTCGTTGCAATTACCCGACCGGCAAGGGTGGTGGCTGCCTTCGAATGAATTGCAATGATTGCACAAAGCAACAGGATCCCCTCTCATTTCGTTATCGCTGCATTGTCCGCTCCTTTGTATAACACTCTTAATAACAGACAAATGATGGAATGAATTTTGCAATGCGCTTCCGATTCCTCTTAGTGAAATAAAAGTCACGGTCGACTTAAGGATGTACTAATAGCATGTACGTGGTTGAATCTACATCCTTTAGCATAAAATGATCGTAAGAAAAAAAATGCAGTTGTACAAAATCATGTTGCATTAGTAATTTCTTGCATAAGCTCGAGCTCACTCAAAATGCATGTAATCATACTTTGCAAGTTCTTCTAATTAGTAATACTTGAAATATTTATTAAAGTGGTTGAGCGACCCCCGCCGGCACCCACTTAAGCTCATAGGGAAATTCTTTAGAAGTTTCGCTTACTACCCACGTTTTCGCGGGGATAGACAATTTGCTCCTTGAAGGGGTTCGTAATTAATTTTATGAATTTAATTAGTACTGAATGTTTGATGTGGAACAGAAATCATTTTACGTCGCGAACGGGAAACAATTATACATGTTATGTTTTCGTTTACTCTATTACTATTTTGTACAACCACATCACACGCACGAAGACTCTAAAATATGTCCTTTCTTTGAAAAAAAAAGTGCAAATATTAACCAAATAAAAAAAACATCTGTTGAAGGACTTATTATCACAGAACTGTCGGCGTGTATTAGCAATTTGTATGAAACGTGCTCTGCAGAGTTCAACGACCGACTCAAGAGGTTACGTCTAGTTTTGTCAAAAGTTTGCACTGCGAAGAACTTCCCGTGAAATTTCTCGTATTCTTACATCTAACTTAAAATTTTATAACTCACTATTTTCAGGGTAATTTAGTAGCTCTACCTTAAAAATTTAGTTTTCTTGAGATTCTCGCCAAAATTTTCTCCAAATCACTCAAGACTCGTGAGAATAATTTACATAACAGAAAAAAAAATACAGTTCGTTAAGACCAAGTTACTTTATTTTCACACTTATGATATTAGTATTGAGGTTTCAGCGTGTATCTGTTATTACAGTTTTAATAAATCACAGTAAAGCTATAACTCCTTTAAACTATCATACACTCGCTGGACACAAAGAGGTGCAGGTAGGACGTCCCCGTACTCCGATGTAAAAATACACGTCGCGATGAGCTTCATTTCCTCTTCATATCCGGCATTGGCCACGTGATTTATTTCATAATTTTCCGCGCTCTACGTAAACAGTACGTAACTAAAGTAACAGAATATCGAATATTGTGTTTTTACGATCAAGTTTTGAACATATTTTTCATGAAAACCTTTTGTAAAACTCGGTAGCCTGACAACAGTACAATGTAATTGCCATTCCATTATTCCATCACGCTTCTAAATTAACTTTAAATGAACTACATTCAACATAGGCTGGCTAATAAACTCCTTATTACGGCACATTAATCTCTGTTCCTCTCGGACTTGTTGCCGAGGGCTCCGAGCGGAGCCGTTCTACCGTACAAAATGTGGAGACCTGGCGCTTCAACCGCTTGAGATCATTAACTTAGTGTTAAGATATCGCGTCGAGTTCGGTTGTCGCTTGTTTCAGGTAATTGAGCGATGTCGGTGACGCCGACGACACATTGTGCGACTGTGAGACTAGTCTAGTCAATCTAATGCACGATGTTCATTAGAGTAGCTATTTAACAGACGTGATGAAACTTGCAATTCATAATTTGCAATGTGTTGACATTAAGACTCATAATGCGAACACGAGGCATTTTACGAAGTAAATAGATTGACAGTCCATACTGACATTAAATTTATAAGTGAGTAAAAACAATGAAAATGTAAATAAAGGGAAAAAAGTGACAATAAAATCAGATCCGCAGCCAAGTAAATTAGTTTAACGTGATACCGTGCAAATCGATGTATCCAATCTGAATTTCAATCAAGGTTTTCGATGTCATCCGTTCTTTTTCTCGTCAGTTAAAGTCTCACTAGCTCCTTCAATAAAATATATCGGGAACTATCGAAAAAACGGCGCGGTCCGAAGAAACCGCACTGATTGCACAAAGGCCTCCCGCGGGACGGAATTACCGCGCGGCCGCGACGCCCCACTTCGTTAGTCGCTGATGACGTGTTACTGTTACACCCTCGTACGTGACCGCGTTTGTACTGATTTTTTAGCAAATAAAACCAGGATATTTGCCGCCCACGTACTTTTGTGAACCGAAGAATCATGTTTGTAGTTCTCTGGATATCGAAGGCCGTTTTTAAAATGACTTCGCTGGTAGCGGATGTCAAGCTATAGTCGGGACACCTCTCTTAAGCGCGTCACACACTAAGCAGATACGGTAAGATATCTGTTACTGAACAGATATCTGTCAATATCGCTCCCTATATAATTCAATGAGCTAACTACTAACTAACTAAGCGTCACGTATTATGTTGACACCGACATATGGAAAAATGGCATTTATACGCAGATAAAACATTATCGTATATGAGTAGTCTGTGACGGGCTTAAAGGGATTTACAATTGCATTTAAGTACAGACACTTTTTCAACAAATTCAATAATAATTCTCCTTAACCTAAAACCATCACAATAAAATTTTGCTGTCTTCCCGCATGAATAGAATCCCTTTTGTGGAAGTCGGTATGAAAATCATTATAGTGTACTTTATGTGTTTTTTCCTTAATCCTTACGCACGAATGAGCTCGTTGTGTTGATAGCCTCCGCCTAAAATTAACAATAATGCCATGCCACTCGGTATAGAGCATCCTTCGAAATAATTAAGCACTTGTGAAATCGTTAGGAAGATACTTACCTTGTTGAAGAGTAAGTTCTTAACTAAGCAACAGGAGCTCTACAATAGGCTTGACTAAATAATGTTTAAACCTCATTATTTCGAGTAGTAAAGGTCCCTGAAACAACACCGGCGGCCGAAACAATCGCTCTCTTTACCGAACCCGGTAGGGAGAGTGCCCGCGAACCAATATTTTACTAGAACCGTATTGTCCTGCCGGCGCCCGCGTCACATCTTGAGGCCGTCTCGAAATAATAAGCCATGTAATTAGGATTTATGGGCCTTTTACGATGATTAAATAGCAGGCCCGCTCATTAAAGCGCAAGAGTAATGGATAGCTCCGGGAACACACGAATTACAGATGAGATTTGTAATCGGTAACAATCCGCCGCACGTGAGCTATGATGCGGCCGCGGCCGGGAATGGAAAACTCTAATTGGCCGTTAAATTTGTAGGCCAGCTGCATTATAATTTTGATCCGCCAATCACATTTATTCAGACTAAAATACTGCCTTGACCGAGCGAGTGCAATGGGTGCCAATTTGAAATTATGGAACGCGTCTAAGTTGAAGCCCCCCTTCGTAAGTGAAGTAAAGTCTTTCCGAATAGAGTTAGTAAATCAGTAAGTCTGCCGGACGACGCGGTGCGCGGGATTTCCCACCCGTCAATTAGACACATAGGAGATTTATACGCCGATCTATCTTGCTCCGTACACTAGGACGTACCGCTAGCGGAAATTGTTTCTCAAACGATCGCTTTCTAACATCAGTCTAGCTTTTTACTGCGAAAGAAAAGTATAAAACAACTAACGAACTACTGGGAAATTCCCTAGTCGGTTAATTGAACAGTAAACAGTAGGCCACAGTATACAGTTAGCTAATTAAAGCTATAGGGTGTCGTGATTTTAGGTGTACATACAGATAGCGTCTTGTCGAAATGAAGACGAAAATATACGTACAGAGACGTAAATAGATTAAGCTTCCATGTTCCCGCCAAATTCAAACATTTAACTCTGTTAATGGCGCCAAAGTGAGCTAGAACGCCGCATATTAATTATCGTAGAGCGTTATAATGAAACGTAACTATGCGTAATTTTGTGCCTGTGCGTGCAAAAGTTACTAAAATCTACATAATAAGCACACATAACGGAGATGGCGAATTGAATGTGATGACAAATTAAAACGATTTAGGCGCACATTACAAAAGAGATTTAGTTAATGGAGAAGTTTCGAAGCTATGTACGTGTCCTGAATGAATAAGTTAACATCTGTGTTTACTTTCGCGACGATTGAATTACAAATGAAAAGAAACGTTTTAGAACGGCGACGAGCGGCATAATTGGAACCCCTATTGGGAATGTTACACTAAACACTATTTAGTGTCTTTTACAAGTATAAAGAAACCGCTATCATGAAAGGTTTCATTTCATTTTTGCTACGGTTATAGAAATTAAAAATAAAGATATTGACCAAGACGAAGTTTTGCAAAATGATGGTTTAAGGAAAAATCAGTAGAAAGATCGATACAGAAAATGTTTCGTAGCAGTAGCTTTCACTGAAAATGTATTAGTTATCTGAGACCTAATAAAAAGCTTCGCGAAGGGAAAGGCAACTTTATAACAAATCAAGTCCAAACTACGAGGTGTAGTGTAGGCACCTTTAGTGTGTCTGCTGAGAACTATCGTAACGTTTTTATTAACGTCTATAAAGTCGGCTTCATTAGATTTTTTATTTTCCGCGTAGTAAACCCCGGTGCACGATCCGGGTTCATACTTCATTCAGATCGTAAAAGTGGAACGGAATTGCTCGAATTTATTCACGAACGGAGTGGTCGCCCTGCGACTGACCTGCGGGCCCAGGGAAATGATAAAGAATCTCAATATGAACTAATGCGGCTACATTGTTTCTAAATCAATGCTGAAAAACATCGCTTTGTAGTGCAAACAATAGATGCTGTAGAGGACACACTTTGCTGCGACGGACAACAGATATAGAAAAAGGCTGGACAAAGACTGCAAATGGTTTTTTTATGTTATTTATATTATCATGAGCCTGTAGAGCTGTCCAACTGGTGGGCAAAGTATTTCCACCAAACTCGATTTTAGGCCATCTCTCATTAGTTGCATAGAAAGTGCTTAAGTCGACCCGCCACCGCTACCTGAGTCTGCTACTGCCATATTTCTGAACATAAGGAAATATTTCTCATCCCATCCTGCAGGGTTTGAACGAAAAAATACGGTGAAATTAATGGATGACTCACGTCGCTCAGTCAAGACAAGCCCAATATATTCTAGAATACTTGGTAGTTTTTCGCCTGAAAGCTCACGATCACGCCTGACAGAAACACGTTCCTCGTATCCATGCTTCCTGAAATTCAGTTGGCCATCGTATCATACATACATACATACATAACGTCATGCCTCTTTCCCACAGGGGTAGGCAGAGACTACTTTGTTCCACTCTCTACGATTCTGACATACCTACCTCTTTTGCTTCATCCACATTCATTAATCTCCTCATACACGCACGTCGGTTTCCGTCCGTCCGTCGTCCACGGAACGTCCGTCTAGGTCTTCCCCTCCCACTGCACCCATCCACAATACTATTATTATTATTGATCGTATCATTCTGTACTTAATAACTATAAATGCATAGGTATTTATAATACGTTATATTAAACAAAGTATTAGTTACAACTAAGCAGGTATCACGTATAAATCAATACTGAATCGAACTAGCCCGCGAATATTTAAAACGAACGAATGTATCCTTCGGTATTGGAGCCTTATCCCTAAGTACGGTTTTATTTGCGAGATTTTATTGAGGGGCAAATTCAAGAGAGCGGTCTCACAGTATTCAGGCTCGGCTTTGCTTACGATTTGCGACTTTTCCCTACAATGGACTCTGATTTATCGTCCGTCGATGTTTACATCGTTCCTTTTTCACAAAATGCGACGCCTACACCGAAAGGTTTGGTGTTCCCGAATGGAAGCGTAACACGCGGCGTCACTTATTGTGGCAACGGGACTCCGGCGCGGCCTTTATGCGGAAATTACGGGCCCTACCAGATTTATGATAAGCCTACTTCACGATAAAGTATTCAATGCACTTTATGCCTTTCGAATACGTTATTCGAAAGTAATTTTAATGCCATTCCTTAGTATTTAGCTAGTAGCTACTACGAGAAACAAATACCGTATTCAAAATCTGTTTATTGTTTAAACATTCATCGTCGGACATAGTCACGTACAAAGCCAGCACTTGGACTCAAACATATTCAGGAGCGTCAAAATTCTTCAAACGGAATACAAATGGCATGTGTTTTCTTGAATAATTTAGTGAAGACGTCGCTTTATTCGACGTGAGCAAATCTTTGAATTATAAAGTGAAGCGAAAGCGAGACGTTTGGGCGGACTCGAAGCCATCTGGCGGGTACGTTCGAGTTAACAAGTTACATTCATACATATTAACTCGCAGCCGCTGTTGCTCCATATTCATGCGAGGAAGAGCTTCCGAGTAGCACTTCCACGTCGATGCCACGTTTGGATATTATATATACGGACGCGTCTGATTTTACACAAAGCTCCTCTTTCATTTGACGCGTATCGCATCACAAATGATGGCGATCATCGATAGGTGATGTTAAGTGAAGTCTTTTGACACCTCCAATAATTCAGTTTTTTATCAAGTCCGGCTGAGAGCGTAAGAACTCGCGCCGGCTTTATTAATATTTAATTCCTTTGTTCGACAACGGTATGTATCTTCATCTGAAATTCATATCGAGTATTTTCATGTAAGAACTCAGAACTATGCCATAACTTGTTATAAATATGGGCACTTTTGTTAAAGTTTCGGAACCCGAGAAATACTTGTGTCGGAATTGATGTTACTACCAAAGTTTGAGACAATAGGAACTTTATTTCGAGGCCATTTCCATTGTTTAGCAAAACTGCATTCACTGGGCTAAAACCGTGAAACTTTCATCATCATTAACACAATTAGATTCTGAAGAACGCGTTAATTTATTCCCTTTGTGTATGTTTACGTAGCTACCAACTTGTTTAGTAAACAGAATCGATGTTTAATTTATAGTGATGAACATCTCAGGAGAAATACATATAAATGAGGCTCGATCATGAATGCTGCGCTGGCCGGTAATTCAGACGAAGTGCAGTTTAGGGGGCGTTCCTCGCCGCCATTGTACCCTCTCAAACAGGGCGATGAGCTCTTTAGTCCGCCCCATCTCATCACGGTAACGACACCGAGCACATTGAGAGAACTATCAAATAGATGGCAACGTCTTCAACAAAATACATTAACCACATTTCCTACTCGCAATCTGCGCTTGGAATCTGTCACCAAATTCCTTATTTCTGGCTTGTTCGTTCCGTTCAACTGGGCTTTACGTCGCCGTTCTTTACAAATCCGCAGATAACGGCCGGTGTCGCGGCTCCGAAGGCGCTAGACGACCATAAAAGTCTGGACCGAGTAAAGGTTTGCGAGGACATTCTGTGCCGAATTGACGGGCTGTTTGCATCGGGGCTTTATGTGGGAAGGTTGAGGTGCCGTACTGATTTTGTATGCGTTTATATGTAATCGCATAATTTTCCCCGTGTAGTGCCGGGTTAGAATAGCACCTCCCCCTTTCTTCCCGTGGGTGTCGTAAGAGTCGACTCTGGGAAAGGGTTAGTGTATTGTGGGCGATGGGCTAGCAACCTGTCACTGCAATATCACGTTAAACCATCTGGTTACCCTGAAAATGCTAAACGTGGCACTGGATTTTTGAATTCATGTGCTCTGCCTATCCCTCTTGGGAATGCAGGCGTGAGAATATGTATGTATGCATAATAGGCATAAATGTTGTCCTCCATGAATATCTTTAAATATTAACACACCTTATTCAAAGAGCTAGGAGACAAAATGTGTTTATAATTCAAGAGAAACGGTAGATCCCGAATTTGATTACATGAATGTAGCTTTTTAAGTAGACAAAAACAATCTAAGTATATTCAACCTACATAGGTAACCAGAGTAACCACCATTGGTCTAGTAAGTAGAAAAGTGTCGAAAAATGGATAAGAATGACCGAAGGAGGGTAAAAGTTGGAACAGAATAGATATACCGCACTGCTAGAGCAAAACAGACCTGACTCGAAATGTGTCTTAACTCAAAACTAATGATTATTGAGTTAGTTTTGCTTTTACCCAACTACTTATGCGATACTATGAGTACGGATTTCAGCATTTAATCATATAATGCAGGTTTCTTGTTAATTGTAATTTACAATTTATGTACGAGGAACGTAAATCTGCGTAGACTCGCTCTTTTAATAAATTTCACGGCACAACCTTTTAGTTTGAACTGCAAAGGCCAGTCCAAGGAGTGGTTTACAGTTGTTCCCGAGATGTTGGGAGTTTTGTTGTTTAAGTGGGCTGTAATTTTAGTGGACGGGCCAGTTGGACGCGTGGAGGTGCTTTTACCGAACAAGGACTGCAATGTGGTGCAAACATTAAGAGATAGAGGTCTGTGCAAAAAATTTTATGCTCTTTATTTTGTTGCTCACTTACAAAAAATAATAAAGGTTTTGTGTTGTCAGTTGCCAGTATCGCTCATTTTTAGAGGATTTTCTGTCTGGTCGAGCAATTAAAAAAAATATATGACAAGGTTTTTTTCACAGTAAAACGAATATTGCAAAAAAGTGACTCCTTATACATTACTCATTGTAACGTATCTATTGATTTGCATGTTTTTCAACATAATAAAGTTAGTTTTTTGACTGTTTTTTTCCAGACCTCCCTTATTCTATTTTATCGCTCAATTTTGTTGGTCTCCGTCGTCTTTTTTCAAACTAAGTACCTACCTACTGCACCGCCCGAGCCTCAAAACCTCGTTGGGGTGGACCAATTTGCAGCCACTCTCCTTAGACTTGCACCGGCGTCTGTGAGTGCAGGCCGTTAAGTCGCTGTTACAACAGATTTGCAGCTTTCAGCCGCGGGATGCGCGGGGACAGCGCCCAACAATGGGAATAAATATTTGCCGGCGCTTTTGACCTGAATGCTTCGCCTACGTCGAGTACGGAGTACGGTGCACGGAACTGTTGTTGCAAGATCTTTGGAACGTCAAGTAATACCTTGAAATTTAAATGGAGATTTACTTCATTAAGGAGAAAGAAATGCATTGTTCGTTTGGGACGACTTTTCGGCAGTTTTTGTCAGAGGATGGTATCGATGTTTATGTTGCTACAGTATCAATGTTCATTATCGAGAATGTCTTCTATGTACTCCATGGGAAAACTTGCTTGGATTATCCGTAACAAATATTTTCAGCTGCACTTTTTGTGAGAAAAGTGAACTATATGATAAGATAAGGTGAAATGTACGTTGAATATTTTAAGAACAACAAGCTGGTAAAAGGAGCAGCAAAATTTACATTTATTTTAAAATCGGAGCATTCTTTACTGGCTGATTGCGAGTAGCAACTATCTATTTTCTCTGAAAAATCGTAGACAAATGTTAAAGTTCAGAGCACTACGGTTTTATAGCACAGCTCATCAACTTAGCAAACTAAATAAAGTAGTTGATTAACTTATTTAAACGGGTCGGGAACAATAGCCGTTGAGTGCAGCGGAGTCGTTATCTAACATCTGCGGACAATGCGCACAGTGGGACAGCGCACTCTTTAATTGCGACCAAAATGAACATCAACAAAAGAAAGCAATATAAGGTCTCAAACTCGCTGCGCAGTCGTTGAAACAAAAGTAAATATAAAGAGACATAAACCTGGTCAAAATGTCACCCGCCGGTGCCGTTCAGATGCGGTGCAAGAACGACTTCGGGAAAACTTCTTTAGTTCGACTTTACCTTTCTTTTTTCGAGAAAGTTTTGTATTAATCCCCTATAGTGTTGTCAGTTACGAAAATATGGCAAACATTTAATTTAGTAATATAGTCGTACTTATGTAAATTTCAATGTAGTAGTATTTTTAACTACAGTTATTCAAAAGCAAAATACAAATAAATGGGTTGCATTGTTTGCAATCAAGAACAGAACGGGCATGTCACATGCAATAATCAGCTGGAACAGCAAGATATCCCGACGCTGTCCGGACGTTTAATTATACTCAAAAGCTGCACTTTGTGCCCGGCAATTATCAGTCATGTCAGACGATCTAACAAACAATAATTACGAGCAGACAGTCTCTCATTTAAAAATAGCAGGAATTCCCAGTAAGCACCTAATCCTATGGACAATGATTCTCGAGCCGGGACCTCCTAAGAGTTTTTTCTCATAACTCAAAATGAGATCATAACGTCGCGAATCTCGGGAGGCCTTAAAGAATAACAAAAGAAAAAAGCTCAAATTACGTAGGCCGAGTAATTTTCGGGGCGAGCTACGTTGAATGGTTCCTATGGGACCCTCAGTCGGGGACCCTTCGCGATTATGTTGCGGTTTTATAAGCTTGTTATGTTTTATGACCGAAATATAATGTTTACGGATACGGGCTTTCAGTCTCGTCGGCGAAATGAGCGAACGGAATTTGCAAGTAGATGACTAGCGGGAGCCTGAAGGGCAGCGAGCCCACGGCCGGTGTATGAAAATTGACTATAAAGATGCTTCGTTCTTGATGAATATTACTCAACCTTTTGTTACCCTCGGGGTCATGTTAATAATAGCCGCGTTTATCTATGCAGGCACGGCGCAAACCGTTAGTTTGACCCTGCCCTGAAATATTAAAAAGAAAATTCGAGTAAGTATCTCTATTACGAAATTGCCCTCTATTATCGCAGCGAGCACTAAGCTTGCAAGGGTGTTTAGGATTTTACGTTGGCCATTACACGGGGTGCGACCCGAGTAGTTGCTGAGATTTATCTGGTCTTAAAATGTTGCAAGTCCAGTTCGCGTTGCAGTTGTTAGGGGTCAATCAGGCGGAGAGCTTTTTAGAATTAGAAGCGCAGCGTTTGCGGGTTCCGCGGCGTCCGGGAACTACTAACTCCTTATTTACACGAGTGCTGCAAGTGGATAGTGTAACGAGTTGTTTGAAAATCTAATTTGTTCGATTAGTGTTTGCTATTGTTACTTGTTAAATGCGTAGAAGTTAGAAGGAGCTTCGCAGTTCTTGAACGTTAGATATACGCAATTTAATAAAAAAAAAACAAAGAATTATGGATATTTTGTAGTTAGCTTCGTGCTGATTTAAAAGAGCCGTCTCCTTTTTGTACATTTTATAATTACAATTTTTGTTAACAAATTCTGGATTAAATTTTCTCTTAGGTACTACTCTCGATATTTTTTATACGTGGTTTACTTGAAATCAGTTTAGTTCGGAAAGAAAATCGTTCCTAGTAAAGTTAGCTACAGAAATCTCCGTGAACGCCGATGTACGGCGGAAAAGTTTTACGGAAAATTCGAAGTTAAGAACAGTCAGCTGTCGGTAATATTGCTAGTCCTATGGCTTTTGTCTGGTATATTATCATTGGTCTATTCACACTTGAAAAAAAAGAGACGAGAAGAGAGGTTTAATCATCAATTTTCAATCTAGCGACATGAATCTAAATTACCGTGAAATTTTTAGTTTTAAGCAAATTTAATTAGGTCCCAATTGCAGATATCAATCGGAGGTAGTAGAATAAGAAAGCAATAATAACCAAATACTGATGTTAAGGAGTGATAGTGAAAAAACGATGCAAATTCCAGTTCAAAATTTGGCAAAGAAGTACAATCGTCGAGGTAATTAAAATCATACTCATACGTGATTACTCTCGCGCAGTAATAAATATGAAAACAGTACCGACATACCTGCAAAGATTTCGCTAGATTACCAATAAACATCTCAATAAACATAGATCAGTCTGCAGCAGCCTGTCTTCCAAGTAATGCAGATGTAAATCTCATTACCACGTTAATACCGGACTGTCCACTCAATCGAGTGGTCCCGAGCGACCGTTGACACGAGACCGTGTCTCCTGTCCACACGACGATGGGTCAACTCGGCGCGGCTGACAACGGCTAGACGTCTAAGTTCAACATCAAGTTTGCCTATGAGGTGTACATACATAAGACGGGAGCAGGAGCAATGAACTCTTACGTGAGGTACCTAAATAATCAGTGGTCGGTGTGGTGTCGGATAACAACACCTCTCTATTTCTTCTGAAGATGTCGTAAGCGGTGACTAAGGAAGGTTAAGGTATATTTTAACCGATAGACTAGGATGTCACTATTGTACTTGCCAGCTTAAAACCTAAAAAAATATGGTAGAAGTGGCTACGGCATGTGAAGTCATGGTTTTGTCTACGTAGCGCTTCGTGTGCTCTGCATGTATGTATGTATTTTTACATAATTTATTACGTAAAAAAATGTTTGAATGAATACAGTTTTTTGAAACTCGAACATTTATAACCGCTTTCTTTCATCCTCAGTAATAGTATAGTACTCGTAAATGCGAAAATAATTATCTGTCTGTCTGTTACCAACCGTAGAACTGATTTCGACGTAGTATAGATAACTTGAGTACCAAGAAAGGACATAGTTTAGCTACATTTTGTCCTGAAAACATACAGTTTTGTAAATATAAGTATCCAATTTAAGTTGAGCTCTCGGTAACATAGTCGATCACTTTAAACGGATGTCACTCTACTGGTCACTTACTTTTACAACATATTTTATCTGAAGTGGACAGCGATAAGTAAATTCTATGCAGACGGAGTCGCGAGTTACAGCTAGTTATGAATACTCATAATCCAGTATAGGTAAAAACATATATTTTTACAATAAACAATATACCTATGTATAGGTTTACCGGACCTATGCCATTGTATCATTTCTACATATAAGGGGGGTTCGAAAACGTCTGAATGCATTTCTCTGTAGGCTTTTAGCTGAATTACTTCGTAATTTCTATCGGCGGCATTTTTTTCTCAAGACGCGTACTAAATCGCCAACTTTACATCACCTAAAAGAATTCAAGGTTTTTGCTGATACGATTTAGCTCTCAGCGTTCACAACAAAAATCCGCCGGAATCCACAGAACAAATATAAAAGTCATCTTTCAAAGTGTCCGGCACATAGCTACCGATAGTTGGGAACAACATTAACAGCTGCAACACGTAAGCATTCTGTCGTATAAACGGAGTGCTGTGCCGCAGAGACAGACGGTTGCTTTACTTTCTTTAGTAGGGGAATGCCAGCCAGCCAGCCACTATTACCCGATGTATCTGATTGTGTATGCAATGTCCTGCCGGTACGATATCGATAATTATACGTGTTCGTTACTATAATTGCTAGGTGTATGGACGGTTATTTTCCAAGCAAGGCTGCAAAGTTGTTATTTAGCGCCAATACTGTTGTTTAAACTGGGCCTAGCGAGGGATTCTAGTATTGCACCACGAGCAAAGCAGTGTTTTCAAGGCACGAGACGCAAAATTACATCGCTGCCAATGCTGCTGAAAAATAATAGTTTATTTTACTGAAGAAGAGTTAAATGTAATGGTTAAATTAGTATGTCCCTTTGAATTAAAAACAAAAGTTTACTCACGCAGGATTCTCAAGATAAAGAAAAACCTTCTGAGCCAGGTAGTGAAAAATATATTTAGAGATAACTGTTGTTAAACTTGAGCACCTTCAAGTGCTTGCAATGTGCAACAGCACCGTTTTATATCTGACTAGCTTTCCGCCCGCGGCTTCGCCCGCGTGGAATTCGGTTATATTGCGGTATAAACTTCACGGAGCCCGAGACCTTTCCAAAG
>BHDV01003468.1:232371-248099 GCA_005406045.1 Adoxophyes honmai | reverse complement strand
ATTTACATTATTTTTATGTTATAACATTTGGCCACTATGTAAAAGATGTCTTTTAATTTAAGTACACTTTTTAATTACAAGATTAGTGCATGACAAAAAAAAAGTTCTAAGAGAAACCTACTGACAGGTTGCGTTGCCACTTTTTTGAGAAGGACCCTTGATCACTTGTCAATTTTGGCTAAATTATTAAACTGTAAAATTTTGAAACAGAAATAAAACGACACGAAGATAACATGGAGCCTTTTCGCTACAGAGCGATCTCTACCAGGCGAGCCTACACAAAAAACGAAAAAAAGACCAATTTATAAAAGGTGGTGCAGGTTCTAATATAGAAAGCAGAGAAAGGTAGGTAGATAGGTACAAGTCAATTGTGACAATAATACCATATTTGAAATTACAGTTCCCGGCATTTAACGTGGAAAGAATTTTCTACAGAAAGCCCACCCCTGTAAGGTAAAAATATCAAAATACTAAATATCAAAATATGTAAGTACCTACTTACTTAAGGTTCTCATATCTAGTGAAGATAATGTAATGCTGGGGTGAGGCGAGTGGCTGCAACAAAGAAGGTAATCTGTCGGCCGAGTCCCGTTCACGCAAGATTGAAGTTTAAATTTTGAAGTAGTCACTAAGTAAAATACCACAAAAGTACTCTGGAGAAGGATAAAACTAAATCTTTGGAGCTTAGAATTAAAATGAAACCAACTGAAGGTAGTGGGGGCGTATTGATATTAAAATGACCGGGTTGGACTATTGATACATACATATTCTTACGCCTGTATTCCCAAGAGAGGTAGGTAGAGCACATGAATTCAAAAATCCAGTGCCGAGTGTAACAATTTCAGCAGGGTAACAAGACGGACTAATGATACGGCAAGATATTTATATCATTGGTAAATATTTACCTACCTATCCCGTAAAATCATACATTACATACATATATCACGCCCATATTCACAAATAGGGTAGGCAGGGCCATGAAACGTTACATAGACAAAACTATGTATTAAACGATTCGTTACTACTTTTAGTATATTTTCAGTTTTTAAGTTACATAAATCATTACAATATTATAGTGACAGGTTGCTGGTCGCCTTCTACGATACCTACGGAAGAAGCCGAGAGGTGTTATTTCAAACCCGATACCGCACGGAAAAAAATATGTTTTTGACTAACCGTAATCAAAGGACAACTGTTTGGTGTATGTGGTCTCAAAAACATCTTGAAAAGAAGCAATGCCTGCAGTCATATCCATTTGTTCTGTAATTTTAAAGTTTCAAAAGCTAGCACGAAACAAATAGTAAAAATAACGTTGTTTCCCAGAAGTTCAGAAATGAAGAAATGATACTTGAAGTTTAGTTGGAGTTGAATCAAAACTTTTGATTAAAGGCAATGTTTACTTTGTAGTTTAAAGTTGGAAGAATATATTATTAATCAAAGAGACAATTCAGCTCGTATATGCATTAAAAAAACCTGTTTAAAATGTAGTTATTTCCACTCTACTATCATCTTAAAGATGGACTTAGGCCACACGCATGGGTTGAGTTTTCCAGCCTAAACAATGGGTGTCCAAGTGACAATGAATAGGACAGGCATCAACTAAATAGCGATAAGGGCATAGGTCCCGCTTTAATTTACAGCTGCTCCATAAACCGATGAGTGCCCTCTTGATATACGAGCGATGACCGTGTCGTCCCATACGTCGGTTTTTACACCCAGCCCGGTGATGGATGACACTGACATTGACCCGAATCGATTGCTAACGCCTACTTTGCGAGAGATTTCAGCCTTTTTTCCGCAAGTCAGATAGAAAATTAACGGCTTTTTTCTTCACCGGACGCTTCTATTTCCCGCGGAGGTCGTATTTGAACATGCAAAATCACCCAAGATTTCTAAGCCTGTCTCTCAGGGATTAGCCAAGTTGCTTCGCCCAAGCAAACTGTTCGAAGGTTTATAATTCCGATAAATCTGAGAGCTTACAAATTCCGTCCGTGTGGAGTCGGACTGTCGCGGTGAACCAGAGCGAAGCAGACTCGTAACCGCGTCAAATAACAGCACTGACCTGAGTTTATCGACATTTAAGTCGTGTTAAATAAAGCTTTTTATTGTCTATTGTAGAATAATACGAATATTATAAGGCATCGCCCTTAAAAACCCGACGCACTACGGGTAATGTCGTTAAAATTTTATTAGTGCCACTTATAGTAATACGATATTTATGACGTAAAAGAAAAGGCCTCTGGAGTTTATTGTTTCATGCTTGAAACGATGAATAAACTGGGCAATTTATGCGGGCCGTAAACTAATGCCCGCTGGCCGCTGCGCAGGCGCGCGCGTGGGGCTCCTATGGCTCCTACTTATTTCGTACTGTCTCTTTCCTCTATTCTTCTTTTCGCAGTGCCACTACATAACTGAGGGTTGGAAATCAGTTCCTTAACTTTTACCCTGTCCATAGCGAGCCTTAACTGCACCCTCGGGAATACATCCCTTTGTCTATTTAAATACTTAGTTAATCTCATAGGAAAATGAAATAGAAATTTGCTATTACATATTGAAGAATCAATAGTAGATATACCTACAGCTGATGCATCTAGACTAGAGGACTAGATTGAAAAAGAGCGATTTTCCGAGAAATATCACACATCATGTAATGTACTTACCGGTTACATCATTATCGGATTGAAAAGGTTACAATAGGATAAATTCCTACATGTCCAGATTAGCTTTTTTATGTTACTGATAAAATGAGAGGTACCAGAAAATTCTTATCAAACAATTAAAGATATCGTACTTCAATACCTACTTCACGTCGCAATCATCCGCTTTCTATGTTGCTATGGTCGCAGCCTAAACGGCCACTGTAAACTGAGAAATCACTAACAATGCCACAAATCTTGAACATTCGTCTATTAATCTCTCTGGTAGTCACTTTAATAAATTATTAATTACGAGAAATACCTAGTTGGCTTCTAAATTATATTTATCAAGCACAGTGAAAGTCTGGGTTTCATTGCGATTTGGATTTAATTGCGTATTTGGCTACTTTGAAGATCGGCAAACAATTAGGCAACGAAAATATCGGCACAGTCAAAGGGTCAAGAATATGTAAGACCATTTTACTGTCACAATATTAAAGTCGAGAGTACTTTGACTCTGTCAGTAAATTTATATTGCACACTCCAAGGCACCATATTTTAAGCGTTACGATTTTAGTTCCATCATCAGTTACTTATACATATGAAAGATGGAACTATTGTCATACAAACTACTACTTGTACGTGTTTTATGAATAATGAAAGTTTCATCATTAAGTAGGTACATCGAGATTGTAATCAGTGCAAAGTTTTTGTATTACTTCGCGTTGACCGTTAATTGAACTGCTCCTGAAATAGCAAAATCGGCTCCCCAAAGGAACAAAACCCTTGTCATCAAAGCCTTAGGGTTGAGAATGTTTCCTTGCACACGCGTACAAATTTCAGAACTTCATTAAGACGCTACGGTTTCCCAGACTTAGGATTCTGAAACATTCAACGCAAAGCGACCGTAGCTATCTTACTTGTTTATGCGAGAGGAGAAAATCAGTATTTTCAACAGCTTAAAGAATGTTGATGGACTTGAGCTCTGAGGTTGCAACGGTCAAAGTTAGCCTTTCAGACACTCTAGCACCGACGTCTCGCCGTCACTGAATGAAGAAAGCCCTCAAATGCTTTTCTTAGATATTTTATCTCGTCCCGGCTTAGCAAGTTTGATCCCTTGCTTATCCGACTTGGACATTACTTGCTTAGTCTTCTTAAGTTAGGAGTTTCTTTCACGAAATATTCTTTTACCTTGAAATCTTAATATTCTTTTACTTCGTGATGTTTATTATGTCTAGTTATTGGCTGCGTCGGTAACGACACAAAGATCAATAGCTCTTAATTTACTCTCAAATAATTTATACGATAACGCGTCGCGCATTCACCAGCGCTGCCTACTTACCAAACATTTCAGAACAAAAGCATCCAAACAATTTTTAGACAAAGAAAAAGTGCTCGTTTCCGTTATCTCGTTTTAATGAATACCACTTCGACGAATTCTTTTCGCATAGTTCTGATAAAGAGGAGCTTCGAAACTTCAAATTAAGATTCTTGGAGTTCCGCGCGGGGGAATAAGATTAATGAAGGATGGCACCTGAGGGTCGACGGGCCGCTAACGATAGCGCCGGGTCAGGGGGGAAATAACTGTTAAAAATAATAAGTGGAAAAATTCTCCCTGATCTACCATTATACTCACGGAATTGTTGACGGTGATGTAACGTCACCCGAAGTAAGGGTTGAAAGCGTTATCTCCGCACACAGTGTGCTTAGAAACGAATTTTTGTATTTTATGAAAGAGTTCAAGAATGTTTTAGACGTAAAACTTTCGTGAGACTCACTCATTCATGGTGAAATATAACGTATAGTTTTATCATTGTTACCTCTGTTGCATAGTTAAATTACGTGCTATCGAAAAAAACGTAGATATCTAAGTATAAGCTAATTTCAAGGATTGTCGTTTGTATAGGTATCAAGATTAGGTGTGCAGTGCGCGTTTTACCGGCTCAGGATGACTTCGGCCACAGTTTCATTTCGTCACCTTCTTAAGTCGTCCACAGTGCCATGTCGTCAGCCAACAATTCCTAAATCGTCACCTTCCTAACTCGTCCACTTTCTGATGTCGTCAATACCCCATTTTGTCTACATTCCTATTTTAACCACAGTGCCAACTCGTCCACTTTCTGATATCGTCAATGTCCCATTTTGTCTACATTCCTATTTCGACCAAAGTGCCAACTCGTCCACTTTCTGATATCGACCTCAGTGCTACTTGGTCAGCATCACCAGTGCCAACTCGTCCGCCTTCCTATATCGACCACAGTGCCAACTCGTCCGCATTCCTACCACAGTGGTACGATAAAAACGATATAGTAGTCTACTAAAAGGCAGTGCTTTTTCACCGACTTCAAAAAGGAGGAGGTTCTCAATTCGACCTTTTTTTTTTTGGTTTTTTTTTTGTGTATGTTACTCGATAGCTCGGAGACCCGTGGACCGATTTTAAATTTTTTTTTTTAATCGAAAGGGTATAACTCGAAATTGGTCCCATTGGCACGAACCCGGCACCACACTTGCCTAAGTAATAATAATTTTGCTAAGTGTATGGATACATAGTTGACGAGTTAGCACTGTGGTCTAAATAGGAATGTTGACCAGTTGGCACTGTGGTCTAAATAGTAATTGTTGACGAGTTGGCACTGTGGTCTAAATAGTAATGCTGACGAGTTGACACCATAGACTAATTAGGAATGTTGACGAATTGGCATTGTAGTCTAATTACGAATGTAAACGAGTTGATACAGAGGCCCACGTAGGAAAGCGGACGAAGTAGGGAAGTGACGACATAGGAATGCTGGCGAATCGGAACAGTAGACCATATGCGAATGAGAACGACTTAAGAAGGTGACGAAATGGAACTGTGGCCGAAGTCATCCTGAGCCGTTTTACCGCAGCCACCGTGACACGTTGTTTCCGATGACAGGTCACAAATTGGTCAGAAACATGTCCAGATAATTTAGATATTAATTCGTAAGCCTTTAAAAATAGCTGTGTTCACTCATTTTCGACAGCACATAATTTAATTATGCTACAGAGGTAACACAATGAAATGATTCTGAAAATAATGCATCGCTTAATGCAGCTTCGAAAAGCAACCGCGACACTCTGGAGTTCCTATTCAGCTCCACTATTCTGACGTATTAGAGCGTTAATAAGACAATATGTATGTGTCGCAAACAATGGGCATAATAACAGAGCGCATAATAGCGAATGAGAAAATAGCTCGTTGACTGCCACCAGCCTGAATATCACAATGCGACGAGACAACAATGCCTAGGACCTACATTCTGGGCCTAGACTACGGGATAAATGAAACAAAACAAAACACCTTTGGAAAATGAAACGAAAATGGCGAATTGGCGGGAGCTTTAATAAAGGTGGGGAGATTGATGCGCTTTTCGCATTGCACGTCATAAATTAGAATCTACGGGGCGCGGACAAATTGTGGCACGCGGATAAATCAACGGAGATTGTTCGGTTCCGTCAGAATAGTATTCTAGGGAGCAGTTTTACTAACAAAATGTAAAATCCAGAGTAATTGGGAGATCATGTTATAAACTCTACTTATGTGGTGTCAGAAGATTATGTGCAGATATTTTTAGGGCACGTAATTAATAACCTAAGAATCACTTAAAAACAAACTAAGTACTTATTTAAGTCATGTGTGATATTTTTATTTCACATAACACTAATAAATTAGCATTATCACCCGAAACTAATCATCTTTAAGTAAGTAACTAAAATAAATGCTGTTTTAATAACGATGCTTTAAATTAAACTAACTAACAGAGATGTAAAATTATTAATCCTCAAAAAATTTTAGCTCCTGTATGCTTAGCTATTGGATCGCTTTTTAATGATTCGTCTACTTGAGATGTTTATTAGCATATCGGATTTTAGTAACAGGTATAGGTCTGTCAGGTCTGTGCAAGCTCCATTTAATTTAAATTTACTCAGTAATTCAGTTATAAAATCAGCTCTTAATTTAGTCATTCAATTATAGCTCTTAACAACCCAAAAATTATACTAGAATTAGAACGTTTTAAAATTACTTGATTCTCACTTATACTCTACTCACAGTCTACTTGTCGATCGCTGTAACGCGGTCAAAAATTAGAAGGTTAATTAAAACCGTATTAGAAAAAAACTGATTAAATAAACGTGAAGTACTCATGGTTATGTTTTATGTACCTAGAAGCTTTTCGCGTACCCTGCCTACCTATTTGGAAATACAAGCGTGATATTTTTTGAGGTTCAAAAAGTTCCATAAAAATATCAATTGAAGACAACAATAGTCGTATATCAACGGTCGACAAAGTAACGATAGACGTGCGCAGTCACGTAGTTTATACTCGTATGCAGTTTGGTGCACGCCAGCGCTCGCTCGAAGCCGGACGACGAATTTTTATTACATTGTGCATGTCAACCGTGAACTTTATGGTCGCAATTATTGTTGGAACAGCGCGATTTATGGCAACAATCACCTTGATGACGTTAGTGGGGTACTGGTACACGGCCTGGTTCAGTGACGCCGCGTGCTTGAGTATTAATGGCCACCGAATCACTGAATAGGGAGTACCATGTACCTACAGAAGGTCCAGTCCCGACCGTGTTTAGGCGTAAAAATATTGCTCTCTTTCTACCTTTACCTGCTTGTCTATCTTTTACGAGTTACTAAACGAGTGGACCTCCCCTGACCGAAGTATACTAAACTTGATTAAAGGCCGATCCCAATGTTCTATTTATCGACGGTTTGGCCTACTCGAGATAAGAAATTGACAGAGAATGAAGTGTTACGAGAGATTAGATCTTTTCCCCAAACTCGTCAGTTCCGCGTAGCATTAGTTCCATTCGCATTTTTCCCCACTCAGATTTTTACTCATTCGACGTTTTTATCATTCATAGGTATTGCCAATAGTCATAATTATTCAATTGTATATTTGCTCAATCAGTTTTTTTATTATTCCTGAATTTTACCAGGGTCCTCATTTCCTAATAGCGAATTTACTCAATGAGTTTTTGTTACTATTCGCGATTTTTACCAGGGTCCTTATTTTCTAATAGCAAATTTACTCAATCCGTTTTTTTTATTATCTTAAGTATTCATGGTAAATGACGTTTAGAAAATATAATGTATGAAAATATAAAAGTAGATATTTATATTCATATTTAAATATGTATTCGTTGGAACCATAGAAGAAGAAGAAGAAGATACTGGTATAAAGCAAGAAAAAAACGTGTTACGTAAAGCTACAGCGAATATTTTTTTATAATATCCCGTACAAAACCGGAAACGGAACAATATCGCGTAAGAAATTACAATATTACGAAAAATAACGACAGGAAAACTTTTGGTATGAGAACAACATCGTGTAAGAAATTAGAATATTGCAAAAAATAACGACAGAGAAATTTCCGGTATGGGAACAATATCGCATAAGAAATTAAAATATCGTGCGAAATGTCGGTTAGACATATTTGAGAATAGGAATGCAAGCGAATGACAAAAAAAAGTGAATAGGTAGAAAATCGAGTGGGGAAAAATGCGAATGGAACTAATGCTACGCGGAACTGACAAGTTTGGGGAAAAGATCTAATCTCTCAGTGTTACGTCATTTTTCTATCTCTAGTCCCTAATAGTAATAACAGCTGAACCAATCTTCTAAGCCCGATGCCACTCAATAATATATATTTTTTATTATTTGATACATAATATTTATGTAGGTTAACATTTCATTGCACCTACTCTTTATCATTTAGACTATTCTATTTTACATTTCAATGTATTTGTTTTTACGTTGCCTGAAATAGCGATGATGGGTTTTCGTTTGTCTGGTGTCGTCCTTTGTTAGTAATTTATAAATAAAAATATCGTGGGGTGACTTCCGCGTAGAAGTGCAAAAGTTTACGTTTTTAACAAAACTTTTTGCAGCGCAAATTGAGGTAGAGTAAAAAGTTTCTTATTTATAAGAACTTAACCCGGTGAGGCACCTAAACAGAACAAAGTGTACGTATGAAGAAGAGTTATCTAAGTCCAAAACAAGAAATGCTCAAGACGCGACGCTCGCACCATCTCATTTCCCGCGAAAAACAAGACAATGCTTTTAAGCGATTCGTCTAATGCAGGAGGGTCCACCACTCATATATTAACATTTTGTATACTAAAAGACATTTTTCCTCACCGAAGTTTAAGGGAATTTCATAAATATGCACCCACACGACATGGGTTTCGTATGTGATTGAATTTATAAAATATTGCGTTTTTTATGAGAAAGTTACGTCTGTGTTGTTATGGGGTGTTTTTGTTTTCAATTATTTTCCTGCACGCAGCTGTGGTTAGGCAGCCATTGAACAATTGTGATGTGTTCATAGATAATATTGTATTTTACGCAAATATAAAATTGAAAATATTAACGTCGCTCGAGTAGGTCTAGAGTAGGTAACGCGAGCGATTGTTCGACAGCTCAATACCAATGCTCGACACACTGCTATGGTACAGCGTTGGAGACTGAGTCCTTTACGTTAGCATGGATAAAAAGTATAGATCGGGTACTACTCAGCTAGCGCACCTACAGTCAATCAAATTGCTTTGAAAGTCAAATTGCTGCACAAAGCAAACAAATGGGAGTAGCCTTTAACTTACTTTTGCCCTACATTTCTGCCTGGAATAGGTACGAGGTTCCCTCGTGACGTACACATTTTAACAAATTATTTAATGACGTCACCTCGTAATCTCATAAAAAACAAAGCATAAAAAACGATAAAAACACTTACAGCTACAATTAATTTGCGAAGTAAACCTTTTGGTAAAGAGTAAATTTAGCACTAACATCCTTATCTGTGTAACCTACAAGAACGGAATTAACAGCTCCTACTACGTAGGTACTTTGATTGGTTGGCAATCAAGGAGACTTCTCAATTTTCTTATTAATAATTTGCATGTTTATAGACATTCTTGTAGGCGCTATGTAAATTCACACGTCTGCCCTGATGATTTATATTGCAATGAGCAACATGAATCACTAGATATCGTGACTGCACGTAATTGCATTGCCAATCGAATTAATTTCTTCGGTTAGTATTTTATGATACAGTTTTTGTAATTGATTCCATACCGATATCAATAAGTATCGAGTAGTTTTATGGGGGTCATATTTTTGATACCGTATTTGGGTCTCTATACACTACATTAAGTTCGTTTAAAATAAAAGAGTGTTAAATTTCAAGGTAAGACAATTTTATGACCTCCTAACTTTTTGTTATAGTAACTGAACCATATACAGAACTTTTTCCTAGGTTATACGAGTAAAAGCATGAGTATGGATTTCATATTCCGTATTTATTTTATTACAGCGATATCTGATATTTATACTAATGTCAAAAAAGCAAATCCGTGTAGCTTTGCAGTAATAAAATGTAATGGTGGTGAGGTGAGGTTACTTCGACAGAATGGCTGAATCTCTGAGGGAAAGTAATTTTATCCTGGCTTATGACTTTATCCCGGAATGAACCATTAAAAATAAGGTTTCGCCGGTCGTTTTGCTCGGACTTTGATATTTGGCGGTGTAATTAAATGTTTACTGCCATCTTAATTAGAAGTCTGCTCGTTATATTACATGTGTTTAGTGTGCGAGAATGGTAATGCGAATTTTGAACTCGTTAACGTGTTTACGTTCGCGGCTGTTATGGAAAGACATTAACAGTTTGGAACCTAGAATTAACGATAGCTACTAAGGATTGTGATTTCTACTAACGTTATACTTACTCGTGGCAGCATCTAAGCAAGTTTCGGATGTAAAGAAATAAACACGCATTAAAATAACGCAGACTATTAAAAAAAAACAATTTATCTCACCTTGTCTATATAAACTGACATAAATGAATTCCTGTTTCATTGATTATAGCATCACGTGTGAACGGCTGTATTAATTTCGATAGTTTATTGTTGTTGTTTGATTTGCTCTTTTTATTTTTAAGAAAAAAAATGCGCGGAAAATCAGAACATTTAAGATTTTTTTTCTAATTTACATACATACAATATTCACACGCCGGTATTCCCAAGAGGGGTAGGCAGAGCACATGACTTCAAAAATCCAGTGCCACGTTTATCAATATCAGGGTAACCAGAAGTGAGAATATGTATGTATGTTATGTATGTGTTTTACAGAATTCAATAAATTAATCTAATCTAAGCTTTGGCTATAGTATAAAAGAAACGTTGCTCAGCATTTCGTAACAGCCGTTTCACCAAAATACCGTACCGTTACGTAACCCGTAGGCTAGTTTTTTACTCCTATTAATTCCTACCACAAACTGAAACGGTGAAAACGGGTTTTTTTTGGTCGGGTAAAACTCCCGCGTGGAACCCGGGATCTCGCCGTGTGTACGCATGCGATCCGCTTTTTCACGCTGCCGTAAACGAATCAACCTTTATATGCCCGCATACCCTCATACACCTTACGGCATGATACGTAACGTTCAAAATCCTGTTAGATGCAGGCTGCTTAATATTGTACAGGGTGTCCCGTGAGCCGGCCGGTTGTGCGCAAAACATTGAATTTACTTCAATTATGAATAGACAGAACGTGCGTTTGTGTTTAGACATACAGACATAATTGTCCCATATATTCTAATGCCATAGGCAAAGCATACTAAAAGTTACATAGGCAAAACCATGACTATTTCATATTTCCTAACCAATTGTAGTGCAATTTTGGTTTAAAGTTAGATCAAAGACGTAGGTAGGTGACAAGTTGCTAGCTTAAGAGCCGATTTCACCAAAAGAGAATAAAACTTATAGATTTCGAGTAAGTCACTCGTAGCTGTTTTCATAAGAATAATTAATTTACACGCCAAGTCTATTTTATTCAAGTTTATACAAGTAAATAAATAATTTTTTACAAGTTTATTCGGCACTAACTACATATAGGTATTCTGTTTACTTTCAGACGAGACTTAAGATATCGCAGCAAATTATGATGACATTTGAATTAAGCACATTATAAGAAATAATAACAAGTGAATTTGCATTAATAATTTCCAGTTTTACCAATTATGCCCGTTAAAATTCTCATCTTAAAATAAACACAGTATTATGTTGATTTGTTTAGATTCCTACGCAATAAAATTATCTTAGTGTGCAAGTGTCGAAAGTGTCTGAAAGAAGTTTGGTATACGATGTTCCATTCTACGTAATGATGTTATGCAAATTCAGTACACTTTAAGATCGTACAAGATAATGTCAGATAATGAAGTAGAAAACGTAACTTTTGTCAGTTTTATTAAAACATCAACAATCGTCAGTACGGATGTGTCAAAATTTCAGTTAAAAAATTTGATAATGAATTTATTTAGAAAGAAACAAGAGTGTAATTTAGAATGTATAGTTCCAGAGAAGCCTGCCATTCACGAGTTTGTTGGGCCTGTGAGAATAGTTCTTGTGAACACCACAGCATGCCAGTACTCCTGCCGGCGTCTCCTGGCTGCTCTGGTGTCAGCCGCTTACTTCCTCATGGGAGCCATAGCAATCACAGTGCTGTACTACATGATGATATCCGATAGACCACTTTTTGTGCAGCTCCATGTTTTGTTGGGTACATTTGCTGTGAGTTTTTCGTTTCAATTTTAAACAAAATCATCATTTTACATTAGAACCTGCATTGCAGACGGCAGAACACAATGCTAGACTTTATTAGGGAGGAGCTGGCCGCGTTTGAGGCATGCACCTAGAAAGATAAGCGTACGTCACTCAGTAGGAACCTCAGGATTTCTTTTAGACTCGTGAGAGACTAAGTAGAAAATATATTAAAAGGTCCAGGAGTTATTCTGAGAGTTTCTCGGTATCTTTCATTCCCACATTCTAACCATCACAACCTTCTCTGTTTCTATTGATTAATGTTACCTACCACATCGCTAATAACACATTCTCGCACATCTATGGTGGAAACGCGGCCTAAAATGGTTCCAAATGAAAAAAAATAAAATTGATTAAAACGTAACTTTAACAGTTAATCAGTCGGAATACACTGACAGGGCAAAAGGAACGGCGGTTATTCAATTCCCTCTCAAATGTGATGAAAATCATTGCGTGTATCACGGGCAACAAGGGCTTTACATACTCGAGTCAATAAAACAGACTATCGTTGGTAATATCCTTCATACCACCCTTAATGCACAATGTACTATTTCATTGTTCCAGATGATGTGCCTAGTGCCGTCCGCTGTACTTACATTCAGCCCATACAACGGATCTTCATCATTATTAAAAGAAGGCGACAAAATAAAGGACCATATGTGGCTCGCCCTTCTGGCATTCGCTTTAGTTTTAGCTTCAGCTGGATTAGTGTTCCTATCAGTACAAAATCTGTTTTCACTATCGATACATTCAATTGCTTGTAAGTTTTTGTGGTATCTATATTTTGATTTGAGAATCTAACCTATTAATCTAAGCTATAGCTTATAAATTTTGTCTTAATTTTGCCAGGTAGCGTGTTTGTTAAAGGGTGTTATTAGACCTACCGATCGATCGTCGATCGACTGGTCTAATAGCTGTAATCGATCGACGGATAAACTTCGACTAACCAATCGATCGATTACTGGTCGATGGCATCAGTGTACATTGATTATTTTAAGTTATGTTCCGTCGCTGAATTTCAAAATGGATTCACAAGAGAACGGGGTCGACTAATCCATTCTGCCACCGATCGAAACCGTCGATTGACGATTGATCGATTAGTGTGCCATCTATCGATCGATAGGTCTAATAACACCCAAAGTGTACCGTTTTGTTGGAGTGAGCATACATTAATTTCTTTTTTTCAGCATATGCTGCCGTTATATCTTTTATATGGAATACATTTTTCGGCCTCCTCCATCACTTTGCATTTCATAACGGATATTTTATGTGCACTATTTGCCACCGAATTTTCGGCACAGTGGGCGTTCTTGCTTGCACAGTCAGCTTTGCGACCGGAGTGCTCAACTTGAACACAAAGCTGTTTACAATAGATGGAATCCCGTTCGTAGTTATCGGATTCAGTGTTATTTTAATCGCTATCACTTTATTTAATCCAGTATTTGGCAGATATTGTTAATAGTTTGGGACATGAATCAGTGGAAGCGCTTTTGGATACCAAGAAGGTTTTACGTTATGTATATACATTATCGCATTGTCTGTTATAGTCAGTTGACATTGACAACCAGGTATTCCGGAGATGTGATTTACAGCAGGTTATTAAAGCATTATTATTAAATATTACGCTACTAATATTTCACGAAAAGAAGTACAAGTTGAAATTACAACGTTTTCAAGGATGGGACATACGACGAAGTGGTTTCCAGTCAGGTTATGAGTGAACAGAAGGAGAAACGCCGTAAAATTTCTGGACGACTTAAGGTCGTGGTCATAGAAGGAAGAGGGGAATACTGGAAGACTATATGTTGCTCGATATACGTAGGCTTCGTCCATGTGATGATCGGTGCTACAAACATGATAGCTTTGCAGTACAGTTTGAAAAGCAACGATTGGCATGCTTTTTTATGCGGTTTTGCAGTAAGTGTCAACAATTTGTACCAAACCAAACTATTGATGAATAGATTACCTATATAATTTTATCAGCTAATATACACAATACATTTTTCAGCTGACATAATAACTAATAACTTGTGCCTAACCCGTCTATGTTGACACAAAATTAACAAAACTTCACAATTTTCTTGGTTGTTTGGTTATTACAACCTAAAGTATAAACCATGCAGGTAGTTACTGAACTGGGATTTCTTATGATTGGGGTGCACAATAATAACAATACTTAGTAAAGTAGGCAATTGTTTTTTTTATATTTTCTAACACAAGTCATGTGAATTACAATTATCCATTTAATATTGCCTCCATTAACGTGTAAATTTAATCTCAAATTCATTTTGTCCTTTTACTTAGTTCCATTTCTTCTCCGCGGAAGCCATCTTAGCGTTGAACTACGTGAACGGCTGGTCGACCACTCTGCGATATAAGCACAGAGTCGCTATCCACGTCGTTCTGCAGTTGCTTGCTCTTGTATTCACCATGAGCGGCACATTGGTTATAAGCGGGAAATATGATTTCATGACGACGACATCGTTTCATGCAGTTATCAGTAAGTGTATCATTATCATGGAATAAAGGAGATAAATAAGGTACTGCGACACTTTCTTCCCTCATGGGAACACATGTATTTCTCAGCTGGGGAAGGCAGAGCATATGAAACGTTACACATACAAATCTATGACTATGTTACGTGTCGTAGCCCCTCTTATACCTAATGTGTCAATAAATAAGGGCTAGTGACAGGTTGATACAATATTATTAAAGGCATGCTCAAGCCTTAACCTATTTCCTTAGTCGACTCTTCCAACATCCATTGAAAGAAATTAAAAGATTTTAAACCCATCACAAGACACATTTTCTTTATGTATTTTTTTTCGTACTTGTAATTAGCTCTTACTTCTTTTGAAAACCAAATCAAATCAAAATTTTATTTATGCAGTAAGTAATATAAGGGGCTCTTTTATACGTGTTTTTTTTAGTGTACCAGCAAAATCGCAACGGTTTCCATGATCGTCATAGTAAGTTCATAAATGTCATGGTCAATTAAGACAGATTAAATACAACGCACGGGCAGCCGTGTTAGCCCAGCGGTTCGACCTGTGGCCTCTCAAGCAGAGGGTCGTGGGTTCAAACCCCAGGCTCGCACCTCTGAATTTTTCGGAATTTATGTGCGATATCAAATTTGATATTTATCACGAGCTATTCGGCGAAGGAAAAAATCGTGAGGAAACCTACACACAGCGACAAAGTAACTCAACGTTGTGTGTGAAGTTCCCAATCCGCACTGGGCCCGCGTGGGGACTGTCGCCCAAGCCCTCTCATACTGAGAGGAGACCTGGGCCCTGCAGTGGGACGTATATAGGCTGATGATGATGACGGGCAGATTAATTAGATTTATGACATTGGATTAAGATTATGTTTTATAATGAACTAGCTGACCCGGCGCACTTTGTTCCGCCTGAGACAATGAATGAGCAGAATTTTGATTTAAAAGTACCAAGATAGCATGAGTT
>BHDV01003468.1:163460-217840 GCA_005406045.1 Adoxophyes honmai | reverse complement strand
TAACTTATAATTTTGTCACAGAAAACAAAATAAAAAAATACCACCAAAATTAGGCAAATTCTTGGCTTGTTGAAATTCACCCACCCACTAAGGAAAAGTCATTTGTTTTACAACAATCAATTCAAAACTCTATGGTCTTTAAATTATGAATGAAGTGTCCATCACTGGTGCTTGTCAGCTTAAACCCTCCATAACTGGTGCCGTTACCTTACTTGAACTGACATTTTTTTTTTATTTTTTTTTTAATTCAAAGCATTGGCTGCGAGGCCATCAGCTTAACCGTTAACTGTTGTATTCAGAATATGCAGATGTTGCTAAATCTAACTAAAACCTAACCTAACTTAACCTAAATCATTAGAATGCGAGGGTGGTACGCATTCTAATGCTCAATGAAGTTTAGCGCGAGATAAACAGTCCAAAGCAGACGTGATCGCGAGGGCAGATTCCCTTTACTTTTCACATTCCCTTTAATGTTCATGGTTAAATGACACATTATTGCACTAATTCCACCACACTAACACAATAATAGCCACTACATTTTAATTAATTGAATTAAAAAGCAAAGAGCGTTCTACTCTGTCAGTTTCCCGCGCAAAACTCCAGACAATTATTTAAATATTATCGTGACAGTCGTGTCAATCATACATAAGTGGACAGGAATAATCAAACTTGAAAAATAACAAATAATCAGTTTGCAAACCATACTATATGTTACAATTTTTTAAAATACATATAAGGCCTATTCGCACACATAACTCACACATACAATACAACACGTGACTTACTTAAGTTTTTCACCTATACCAATGTAATAACATGTTTGAAGTTACATCCATTGCAACGTTAATACATAGATAGTCTCATACCATACGATACCATATGTACCTACATACTATAGTACTGCTGTATAAGATTCGTCAAAATCTTAAAATTAGATATTACCTCCTTGTATCGTGCTCAATCCAAAGGTTCCAAAAATGAGCGTGGCTCCTTTTTTCCGAAAATCATATTTTCTTCGTGTTAATTTTTCCGTTCTCATAATTTACCGGTGTCTTTTTTGTCCAGTCACCTTTTTTTTTGGTGGCAATTATTCCGTTCCCTTATTTTCCCAGTACCTTTTTTCCCCAACACATAATTTCTGATGGGCATTTTGTCATGAAATATTATTTTTCCGTTCCCTTATGGCGTAATTATACGTATAAGGTCTAAGGTCTAAGGGGTAAGGAACACAGAGCCCAATTAGGTACGACGACGAGCGAAGCGAGGAGGAGTGTTAGGTTGAACTGCATCCATACAGCGCGCGAGCCGAGCGAGCGAAGCGAGCGTGCCGCGGTAGCGGCCGGCGAAGCGCCAGAACCGAACTGCTATCAGATACGTAAAATAGGCAATATCCTAGATGCTTAAAAGAATGGAAAGAAAGGGAACCGAAAAAATCTAAACTATTAATAATAGGTGACTGGGACAAAAAGACACCGGAAAAATTTGGGTATGGAATAAAATGCTCATAGAAAATAAAATATTGGGAAAAAAGGCACCGGAAAATTATGGGAACGGAAAAATTAACACGAAGAAAATATGATTTTCGGAAAATAGGAGCCACACTCCCAAATATACTGCTGCATGCTGGACAGCAATGGAAACCCATCGGACTAGCCACGAGCCTGAGCGAGGATCACCACCTAAATGTCTCAGTTGGCGACTTAACTCCCTTTTCAAGAGAATTTGAATTGAACTTGAATTGAGAATTTGAGATTTTGAATTTGAATTCTCCTCAACCAAGGCATTAACGTAAGTCCGTCCGGCCATTTTCCAAAAATTTTGTTAAGTCTTTGAGCCTCGAGCACGCACGTTATATTGACTGACACCATTATCCAGTAGTATAATGGCGTTGGTAGTGGTAGCCCAGTGGTTCGACCTGTGGCCTTTCAAGCAGAGGGTCGTGGGTTCAAAGTTCAAACCCCGGGCTAACACCCCTGAATTTTTCGGAATTTATGTGCGATATTTAATTTGATATTTACTATTCTCTGATTTTATACTTCTATTCGGTGAAGGAACACATCGTGAGGACCTGCACACAGCGATGAAGCAATTCAATGTTGTGTGTGAAGTTCGCAATTCGCACTGGGCCCTCGTGGGAACTATAGCCCAAGCCTCATACTGAGAGGAGGCCTGTGCCCTGCAGTGGGACGTATATAGGTTGGATGATGAATGGCGTTAGTAGCGCGTTGTCTTTTGAAACGGTCTGCACGTCTCTGATAGCTCAAGCCATGGTGCCCATCTTGTCCCTCTCCACATAATATACAGCGATGTGGCTAAACCCGACCGTCCAAACGAAGGGACACTGCTATCTTCAAACTGTGAAGACCTCAAAGCGTATGCAACTACGATTCCACTTCAGGCCTGGTGACCGGTCTCTAGTGTGTCTTATCCACTCCCGAAATGTTCGCCAAAAGAGTTTCGCAACTCTTACAAATAGTCGTCGCAACCTCTTTGCAAAGCGGTGTTTCTGGACATTTTCCGGTCAAAGGATAAATTACAGTATTCCCAAGAAAATAAGTCTTATCGGCTGTTACCATCTGCGCCGAGAAGCGCAGAACGATATCCGAGAGTAGCCGAACGAGTAATTTATCTATATTGAACTTTATTTACAAACGCTCTGGACACAATTTTGCTTGCTATGCACACGCTTTTTTCGGCTACTCGACGCATTTGGCGCTGGGGTGCTAGACATCTGTCAAAGGTCATCTGTCTGAGACTTCAATCAATAACCAATCACAACGCAAGTGTTCAGCGCGCGAAAAAATCTCTTTTATCCTTGGTAGATCGAAGTATCCCGCGTCACAAAACTGGTTTACAGCGCAGGTACATCCTGAAGCATTCTTAGTTGTACCTCGAACTGAAATTGGTTCGTTTTCAATTAATAGTCAAACAAGTATTGTCAATTTCAATATAGTTAAAGTGGTACGGATATTCCAGATTACTGATGGAAATCATATACATATAATCTTATCAAGTTATCACAGTTTTATGCAAATAATCTCTTTCCTATGTATCGTAATCTATACATACCTAAATCGTATGCGATGGTTATTTTTAACACAATTCACGCCACCTACGTAATAAGATAGTGACAAGGCAAATTATTATTGACGATTATTATTAATTGTTCTTTTCAAACTGAAAGTTTTCAAAGTGAAATGATAAAGGGTGGGTGGGTTACTTCTTTTGCATTGGGATTTTTGTTGTTTCTTGTGTCAGTTACGTTCAAGTACTATAATTTTATTTATTTTCTAAGTTTAAACAATACATTAAATTGCAACAAGACCAACGTAAAATAACAAATGGTCAAAAAATGAAATATGACTATATTTAGTAATTGAATGCGTTCTGAAAACTGTCATAGTTGAAAAAATACTTCCTAGTTTCTTGTTCTGAAAGCGTTATAAATTAAAACAAAAGTATTTTCAAAATAAATTGACCAATAGAAAAAAAACGCTCTCAATTTCGATTAATCTCAAAATTTCGACCCCAACGAGCCAACGACACGTGCGTGTTGAAAACTTTTATTTTAAATCGAATTGTGAAACAACTACCGCTTCTAGAATACGTTATACTGATACATAATGAGGTTTATTATTTTTTTCAGCTCTCGCAGCCCTCATATTTACCATCGTCAGTCTGATCAAAGGAGTCTTAGCCCTATACCCGAGACTGTTTCGTCGCTACAACGTATTTTCTTCTATAAAGATATCTCATTCACTACTCGGAACTACAGCTTATATACTGTCCTCAGTTTGCCTCATATACGGATTCCTAAAACACTCCTTTACAGGATGGGCATCTGAGCAATTCGCTTATACTATGGTGTCATTGACATGTATAGTAACTTTGCTAGTAATTTTAGCACCAACGTATAAGCTTTCAAAGAGAATGTATGAGATTGTTAAACGTAAGTTTTTTTGAAATAAGTAGGATGTTGATGAATGAAGTTGATCTCACTATTCATGACAATTTAAGCGGATTTGCTTTTGCATTTCACGTGGGAAAGATACCCCATTGTAAAAAGTTTACACGGTGGACAAGTTAATTTTTTAATCACATAATCTTTCGTCTGCGTAAGATTTGGACTTGCAATTCTAAACGTATCTAAATTATTTAATATTGTAAATACCTATATGTCACAATCTAAGGCAAATTTGTTCATTTGTTATCAAAAATAACTTAGAAAAAAATTTCTGTTCAAATAAGTTTTGAAGAAAATACAATTAAACATTGAGATTTATAATTGTTAACAATATGACCTAATGTTACGTATGTAAACGACAGTGTCCAACAGTAAATCAAATTGTGTAATCCTTCTATTATGAAAGAGGTCAAATATAACTTCAGCATAAATATTATCCTTGAATGGGTCTGCACTGCCACTGGAATACAAAATAGAGCCCAGGAGTATTGGTCAAAGGTCTGCACACCAGAGCGCGTACGGTGTCGCATTTATCAATAGATATGGCCGTATATCTCCAACATTTAGCATTGGCAACAATACTCTATTCCAGAATGTGTATATCGAGGCCCATTACTCTTCCCAAGAGTTTCCTTTATACGTACAGATGCCATAAAGATAGGTGGAAGCATCTACGTAGCCGTTATCCGCGATCGGTTACCTGTGCCCCAATCGAGTTTGTAAACGATGTGTCTTCGTATTTTATCCAATTGTAACTTAACGTTGTTTGATTGTTTGTTTTTATACTGAAATTTGTTTGTGTCGGAGTTGTAACAGTTATAACAGTTCACGAAAGGCGGGCGTGATTAGTCACGCAGATTTTTTTTACTAATAAATGAAAAGGTAACTTATCTTATCGTCAAGATTAGTTTTACTACTGGTGAGCCAGACTAGACGGTTTACCGTGTCATTATCCTGTATTACCCTGTATTACTAGTGGCTATTATTATCAATATGTATTAAATGTGTATTTATTTACCGTAAGCTAGGGTCACTTTGTCGACCCAAAAATACTTTTTTTATACATTGTACAATTAAAAGTTTATCAAGTTATAAAGCTAGCTAACTTTTACTTCTTGCTGCTATTTTAACTTCCCAAAATAACACAACAGACCGTATTTTGTAATAATTTTGACGAATTTCATCGAATTTGTCACCTCAAAGTTAAGCATCGTTTATGCGTGCCATGAGGTATGCGGAGCGACGCATACATAATTATGTAATGCAATGCTCACTAATCTAACAAATCTACCAAGTCAGTGCAATGTAGTTTAATACAGGCATAACACATATTTAAAATCGTAAATTATTTACATCTAAGTAGTTCAAATGGTTTCTCATTTACTTTCAAAACAGTTACAGACTTGTAAGTTAATTGTAAAATTGTAAGTCTGGTAAATGAAAGAAGGATACATTATTGAAAATATATTTAATGAGTATTTTAATGAAAACATAATAACATGATGCAGTTTCATAAATAGACAGTGTTAAATTTAATATTATAATGAGCAACATGAACTTGTTCCCTTGTATTTGAAAACATGTGACGAACGAAGTTGAGATTCCCAGATTTTTAAAGAATCTGTTTGTGACGTAACAAAATCACATTATTTTAAAATAATGATACTTAAAAATAGAATGAATTAGTTCCTCTTGAACACCGCACGACCTTTCGTGAAGAAGGTTATGAACGGGTCAATGATGATGATTGCGGTGAAGGCCGCAGTGATGACAATCATGGTAGTAGTGAATTCAGGTCCAGCCCAGTTTCTGAAAGAGTTCTTGTCGAAACCGTAGCAGAGACTGATGGAAGCAGCAGCGAAGCCGACGATCCCGAAGCAGATGTGGGTAAGTTTGGACAAACTCTGAGGGATCCAAAGCTTCCGGAGTTCGTACGCCCAAAGTGATGTCAGCCCATTTACGAGGGATACAGCGGTGAACACCATAGCCACGAGTGCTGAAATTGTAAAAAAAAAATTGTTTTAATAATTATTCTAAGTAAAAACAATGAAAAAACGCCAATGCAATAGTATCAGTTTAGCGATTATTTCACTCTTTGAATGTCACAAGGTAAAGTTTCAATCGTCAGACGTTTTACATTTTCACGCGAAAACCGTCTATCAGATGTTTTCATTATCAAAAGTGACGTAAGTATTGTATTAGGTGATAGGGACTGATAGCAACTTCAGACATCTAAAGTTTATCTGAACGATGCCAATCCAATAAATGTATCATCATTAGGACCTCTATCGGTGACTTTTGCATCAATATCATTAGTGTCATTATCTATGTTATCTCTTTATTTAAGCTATTTTAAATTCCAACAGTATGCGTTATTATTTCTTTTATTTCGCCTTTATTAAATTTTAATTCCATGTTTACATTAAAAACACTTTAATAGTTTTAATAATGGACTTATCGAGTGCAGTTTTAGATATCTACTATATTTTTACGAGTCGGTATGATAGTGACAATTTCAATTAAGTGGAGTAGGTATAAATGAAAGTTTCGTACCGAATTGTCCATGTAGCGTGTTCCAGTGGATGTCCTTGTCGAGGATCTTCAGGAAGCTTCCACCCAGAGCGAGACCAGATCCCAGGAGCTGCAGGATCCAGTGCGCGCGTCGCTTGTCCACCAGCCTTAGGCCACTGGACCAGCCGTTGTTGGGAGAGAGGCTGAGGATGGCTTCGGCCATCAACAGTTGGTACTGAAATAAAAAAGGAAATTCGTAAAAATGGAGCAAAATTTAAAAATATTGAGGAACGTTTTGAAAAATACGGATAAGTCATGTCTTAAAAAAAGTTTATCTCCATACGTTGCATTGGTGCACATTTGACAGCAGCCGCCTCGGTCCCTAGATGAAGGGCTACGGACTAGCCCCAAAAGTGTCGAGTTAAACTCGATTTAAGACGCGAGTTATCCGTATTTTTCATTATGACTGAATCACACGGTAGTTTCATGATTGAAACGAAAAAGCGTATGAAGTTTTATTTATTTAGCTATTTGAATATTTTGGTTCATACTCTATTTGAACCACATGCTGAAGCAATCCATGTAGGCAAAACTAGGCAGCCGTATTTCATAAACAGCACCATTCAAGATGTGGAGTGAAATAAATAATTAGGTTATTCGGCAACAAATAGTAATTAATCCGCACTAATTGTTAATCACTACGTTAAAAAAACGACAAAATTTCATTTCTGCTCTTTAAACTCCACTAAACTTAGTTTGGGAAAAACAGTTTTTCATTTTCAGCGCGATTTTAAATAAATATAAGTTTCACTTCTCATGATTTGTTTCAAAATTCAAAAAAGTAAAATTTTATGAAAACTCCGACTAAACAAAATACGCACTCAATGGAAATATATTTAACAAATTTAATGAAAATTAATAAAAAACGCTCACCCCTAAAACGCATAAAATGATATGCTGCGGTGTCGGCCCGATTGGAAGCCCATTTCTTAGCGCATGCAGCAACAACACTCCTACTGTTACTCCTATGAAGAGGTGAGATATCAAATTCAACGTCGACTGGAATATACGAAGCTTATAGTTGTCATCGGACTGTTTCGGCACAAGCTGGGCTGTCGAAGTGGTGCTTTTCAACTCCGTGCCGTTAAAAACACTTTCAGGGTCATTTCCCATTGGCGGATCTACTACGTTTGGCGGCATTTTCGAAACAAGTTGTCCAAATGAAGTTTGAAAAATTATGACCCAGCATGATTTTATTAATGGTTTTTATAACACTGGACGGCTGATAAAGCCTTAAGTATTACTGTTTTTATCGACTGATGTCAGATATCAATTACAGATCGATGAATGTAACGCTTTGTCGTGTGTGATTTCGCGACATGTCACAGTTTATGTATTGTATCTAATTTCATACACGCGCAGCTGTATCTGAATATACATGTATACGCTAGACAGATAAATAAAGTGGATATGAATGGATAGTTAACTCTACTAGGATAGATAGAAAAGAGCAAAATAACATTGACAGACATTAAGAGGAAATGGAGCGGTCACATTTTGTATGGAAACGTAGTCCCCTGATTCCTCGCTGGATATTACCCGTAGAACAATTATTTTTTACATCAACAATCTAATGATATATTAGCATGTTCCTATGTTTTCCTTTTTTTCTTTATTGAACTATTCAAGGAGATATTAACCTTCAAAAACATGAAAAATTGGCAAGTTTTTTCCGTTGTGTTCAAACCTCTAGAAACCAATTTTAACACAATTATTTAAAAATATAAGAACATAGAAACACAGTTATAACATTTCTTAAACATTTCATGAAAAAACATATTTAATCGGTTAAGTTTTGGAGAAGAAATCAGGGGACTGCGAAACGTTGTTTTTGAATCTTTTTTATAGGTATTTTCGGTCCGAGCTGTAGTTGTTCTTATCGCACTCGACGTCGTCTGGGCAGGTCACGGCGCGACAGCAATAGATTTAGCAAATACCTATTTTTCAATTCCTTCGACCGGCATATTTCCTCTTAATGACAAAATGCTTTAAATAAATCTTCCGTCCTAAAAATGTGAACGGATCCAGAGGAAACTACTAGTGCATAATTAAATTTACATTAATTAAGATAAGATTAGTTAGTCGTCTCATTGAATATACTTTCATATATTATATCAATAGACAAAGTGCAAACATTTGTAAGAACGCATATTATTTTTTATCAGCTGATTTGTCGTATTTTTTAGCGCCAGATTTGTAGTTTTAGTTTCAAACTCGAGTATAACACTCGTATGTATTGTTATTAATTTACATGAAAAAGAAAATTACTAAAAAAATCAAATCAGTTAATAAAAATTTGACTCTTAAAATGTCGATTTACTTTGACTTATTATTACGAAACTAGTTAATATAAAATCGGGGAGAGCGACTTTTAGACACCATTCTGGCTTGCAACGACAATTTGTGGACCGAAACGAAGTCGTACTGTTTTATTTTCCAGACAACTTTAGTAACAAACTTTAATTAAATACAAATGTTGACTTTTGACTTTTAATATAATTACATGCTGGTCTTAATTAATTTTGTACCTACTTTGACATGTTCTTACATGAACATGACACGCGACGGAATCGTGTCAGTTTTGCCGCACTTATCAAAAACTCCTGATAAAGATAGCAAAGCCTCCCTGTGACAAAGTTCTTTCGAGTCTTATATGCGTGTGTATAATTTGTCAAATTCGCGTGTGATAATCGATAGAACTATTTTGCAGTCCGGGTGAAACGATCTAATCAAAAATTCTTGATGAGGATAGCAAAGATAGCAAATAATCACTGCGACGAAGTTCTATCTCGAGTCACGTACGACATGACTGGGCAGGTATATGCAGAATATAACAGATAGTTGTTCCATTGTAGTTGTGAAAATATTACTTCGTTAAGTTAAAAACACTTGGCAATAGCCAGTCTTAAATGATTTCACATTTATTACAGTAAGTACTTTAAACGAAGGTTCGTTTTAAAACAATCTTCGGAACAAATGACTATGAAATCAATAACCGGCATCGAAACTATCTGTATTCTGTATAAATGAGAATAAACACTTATTAAAGGTCTGCGCGGATCTATAAATAAATCGATGCGCCAATGCGGACGTTACGACAAATTGGGGACGGTTCCACTTGGGCCTCGCTTTTAAATTGAGTAAATAACACACATACAATCACGCTATTCACGCCTGTGTTTCCAGGTGTAGGCAGAGCACACGAAACGTGACATAGACAAAACCATGATTATGACTATATCACGCTTTGCAACCACTTCTGGCCTATTTTAGGTTTTCAAAGATGGAAGAGGTACAATAGTGACAGGTTGCTAGCTTGTCGCCTAAGACATACCTAAACCTATTTCCTTAGTAGCCTCTTCCGACATCCACGGAAGAAATGAAGAGGTGTTATTCTATTCCGACACCACACAGCGGATTCCGACACCACAGGGCTATTTCACGTTCCGTGTCCATATCTAGTATATTTTTTTAGGTTAAGTACATAACATAAACATACATAAAATCATGCCATACGCAAATGTTCCCAAATAGGGTAGGCAGAGCACACGAAACGTCGAATATACATATCCATTACTATGACTATTTCACGCTTCGCAGCCACTTCTAGCGTCATTTTGGGTTTGAAAACAGATGTAAGAGGATAAATATGAGTGACGGGTTGCTAGCCTGTCGGGCTGTCGCCTAAAAATTACCTAAACCCATTTCCTTAATCGCCTTTTACGACATTCACGGAAGAAATGGAGAGGTGCTATTCTAGACCCGACACCACACGGGTAAAATTTATAGCATGTTTCCTAAAAACAGACTTACTAAGGTAAACTATCAACGAGAGTAAGACTGTTTAATGTTATAAGCATACCCCGGCCGGCGAGATCAAAAACGCGTTGACAGCTTAATAGTGCGAGGACACACACTTTGGTCGATGTCGATAAAAACAAAACGATGTACTGGACCACCGTTATGATATGCAGAAGTATTAATTATTGTTGTAAACAAAATTCAAACCACGTGTTTGTATTTATTCAGTATTTTATGTAATTTTCGTAATATGCAACTAGCATTTTTTCTACATTTTCTGATTTGATTGTAATCAGTTGATTGAAATAGTATATAAGCTTAGAAATAATAATTGTGCTTAATTAAATGTCTATCGACATCCATATGTCGATAGAATAGTCGATGTTTTAATTAAGCACTAGGAGCAGAATCATTTTTGGTCTCGCCGGCCGGGGTATGGTCATAAGAGTAGTCATTGTTTTCTATCCTATAAGAAAATCAGAATCTAGGGGACTAGATCTCTTAAATCACATGCAAATTGCTTATAGGGTCACTTCATTGAGCTCCAAGTGAACCAAGCCAAAACTGCAAGGCGCTCGCGCACCTCGCACGAATATCAATTAACGTGTCGCATCGTGATCTACGCATTACTATAACCCTCACTTACTGATCCAGGGGTCCGCTCTAAATACTGCTGTGTGAATGATCCAAGCCCTAGCAATAATAATTTAACGCAGTATCGGTAAAAGATCGATCTTTGTTAGATATTTTACACATAACACTACCGTGAGACTCACTCATAGTGAAAAATAACGAATTACTCACGTTGTTTATACCGAGATTAGCTCGACATGTTTCGGATCAATCCGTGATCCATCATCTGGAGCTACGCGCCACGGCAGCGGACAGACGCGCACTGCGTGCAGCTGCTCTTTCCGCGCGACTACTAGGCACAGCTGACAGCAGTTCACAACTAGCCACATTTTCGCTCACACATTCACTATTATTGTCAAAAGACGGGTAGCACACAACACTAACAACATCAGTCTCTAAAGGCTCGTTCACACCGACCACTGACGTAGTACGAGTATTAAGAACAGTTTTCCAGTTCGGGGGAACCGACCATCCACTATCCCGATTGAAATTCGGATGCCGACTGATTTCAATGGCCTCACGCACTTGTATTCCTAAGAGGGGTAGGCAGAGCACATGAATTCAAAAATCCAGTGCCACGTTTAGCAATTTCAGGGTAACCAGATGGTTAAACGTGATATCGCGGTGACAGTTTGCTAGCCCATCGCCCACAATACACTAACCCTTTCCCAGAGTCGACTCTAACGACACCCACGGGAAGAAAGGGGGAGGTGCTAATCTAACCCGGCACCACACTTTTACGACATCTAGGGAGGAAATGGAAAGGTGTAATTCGAAATACGACACTAAACCAGTATGTTGAAAAATAATCAGTGTCTTAAAATTTTTAACTGAGCTTTTGATGTAGATTATTATTTAATAACATTAGTGAGTGAAATTAAACCGATTACTTGTTTTAACTCTAGCGATAGAATTCACGAACAAGATGCGTATTTATTAATGGCATAGATCGATCTTGCATAAGGTAGTCAGTCACCATCACAAATTTTCATTTAGATAGTCTGAAAAGGGTATTCCAACAAAAGAAGAACGTTAAACCTTGTCTAAACCATAGTAAAGAGTACAGTTGAATTATTAACTCAACTAGAACCAGGGTCTAATTGAAATGTAGGCTACACGTGCTTTGCATGTTTAAAGGTAACCGTTTTAGTTGTACTAATGAAGTTAAGCTTCTTAGAGGAGTAAGGGTTGAGGATAGAGGGCGGTTGCTTCTACTGAATAATTAGTATGAGATTGTTAAATAAAAGTCGTATTTATTTTGAGTGTTACGGTGTAGCTGATTATTAATTTATCCTTCTAAATGATACAGCAAAGTTTTTTTTAATAACGCTGCGAGAAACCCGCAGTAGATTGATTTGTGTTCTTTAGAAAGAAAACATACGGTTGATGAACAACCCCTATTGCGTTTGCATAAGAGCTACGTCTATATCTTTAATCAGTAGAAATCGAAAGTGTTTACTAACGACATTAACTAAGCTCTTCGACGAACTCGACCCCGAGCAGTCAAATGTTTCATACAAGATGACAGCTAATTTTGACACCTGACGAGTTTCACACGTTAAAGAATAATAACACAATAAAGTATAAGTACAGTGATGTCTTCAAATATTTTCTAGAGTGTCGATTAGCTATGGTTATTGCGTTACTTTGCTGTAAATTTTACGATCACTGGTGATCGGCATCCGGTAAGCTTCAGAGAAGCATTCGTTAGCACCGTCAACAAAATCAATCATACGAAACACGTAGCCTTCCAAATAATATTGGCGCCATTACGACTATCAATAAGCTCTCCCGCTGTTCGCAACTAACCCGTTAAACAGGTGTAATTAATATTGTCATTAGCCAAATAAATTTGATATTTAGATACAAGGACGTATTTATGCAGAAAGGAACCAACCCACACGATGATTTCTTGAGATAAAGCACTTTTTGTTTATGAACAAAAAGTCTCATTTCAAAACTATCATCGTGTGGGTTGGTTCCTTTCTGCATAAATACGTCCCAAATCCCAATACAACTCAAGACGACCTATGAATTTGGCGATCGTTCTTTCGTGCTTCTAACTGTCATACCTTCCATAATAGAACAAGATGTAGAAGATATTCAATAGTATGTAGGAACAATGTTTTTACATTTCCACATTTTTTTGAATCATGAATATTTATTTTGTTTAACTACAATAAGAAAATGTTGAGAAATACTTTTATGTTTCTTTCTCGGTTTTGTACGTCATTTGCACAGTTGATCTTATTTTTTATGTGAAAAAAAAATGTTGCGAGTTTAATAGCGTCTTTAAAAAACGGACATAAGTTATGCAGTCAAAAAACATTCAGTACATACAACGAAACCGCTATGCAAGTCTCTATACGAAACGTCAATTTTATAGGTATGCACCTAATAACACTACTACAGATATTTCTATTTTGGAATTTTTCACAGGTTATAACGAGAAAATCATGCAGTGTAAGGTGAACAATACTTGCCATTCGAGGTGTACTGATCACAGTACAAGCTTCCCAGATATTTTTTCTTTACAACGTGTACCCAAGCAAACATTGTCGATAATCATACGCGGAGTACAAGCAGCGTCCAGTCCGTAATAAACCGGAGCCGGTCAGCACAATTTAGGGGTCCCATTTGGACCTTTGCTAATGGAATTAAATCCAATTAGATTTTAGGGTTACGAGGTGAAGTTTGCTGACGGTAAACAAATGGCTCTTCGTTACGGCTCACACCTGCTGTTTGGACTATTTGTTCAGAAATTAATTGTTGTCTGCTTGCCAGTATTTTTGCTGATATTGGCCAGTTGTGGCTGCGATTGAATATCGATATTAGGAGATGAAGTGAACTATGTTAAGTTAAAGTAGTCGTTTGAGTAGTCGACGCTGTACTATGGCATTGCATGGGCACTCAATGTCCAAGTGGATGGCTTTAATTTTAATGAAGAAAAATCCTCTTTGTTCAGATTTTTTACACATTGATGTGGCCTATGTGTTGTTGGGCTTAGAATAAATAACACTTTTCCAATTCTTTCATGGATTTCCTAAGAGGTGACTTAGGATAAAAAGGTTAGGCTTTAGGCGAGGTGTAGGTAATTCTAAATCTGACATCACTCGGTAACATTTGAATACATTTTATCAAGAAATGCTGCAGAGTAATACATCAAAAAGTACTACACTATGCCAATGCCAAGTTACTTTTCCATCAAGTTACTTCTACTAATGTTCCAGTAAACATAAGATGATCTGAACTAAAAACAAAGTTCAAGAATTGTTGAAAGAAAATCAACTCCGCACATATTCTTTGAAAGTCAACCGCAATCAAAACTTGGAGCTAACCAAGCCCCACAAGAGACAAACATTAACTTACAGACCGAATAAAATCAATCAAAATCCATCTCACGAGCATTTCAGTTCAAACAGTGTTCCCAGCATGTTTGATTTACTGCCGCGTTTCCCCAACTGTCGGACAAGGAATATTTTTGGCCCTAAATTAGCTACTTCGCAAACAATTTTTCTCCTTTCTGATTGTGTTTTATGTAATAGTAAACGTAGCTTGAGTGTATTGTTAAGAAATTGTCGCATAACGTTACGAATTTCGACGAGAATGTCTGTTTTGTTCCCCGAAAGTTTGACAAGCACAGTTCCAGATCTCTTGCAGCGTGTTCGATAAAATTCAAGGAAGTTCACGCGCGAACATTTTCTCAAGTTTCTGTGTTCCTTGGCACGTGTGGTTTTCGATTAAAGTTTTCCCTTCTGTCGTCGAATGTTTGTACTATAATCTCTGGATATTTAAAAACTTAAGTCGAATCATTAGCGAAGTGTAGTAAATATGGTAAATAACATTAAACTTCGTTCTATATTAAAATTTTACGTGTCCGTCGAAGGGTTGATCCATTAAGATTACTTACTATTAACCGTATTTTATAAAAAAAAATAGTAACCTGCAAGTAAAATTACTTATTCCGACACATTTTAACTCATTTACTTAAATTAACCCCAAAAAAAATCTCCTATTCTGTTTTCAAAGCAAAACATAGCCATTAGCAAAATAAATTACCCTTGTTTCTTTACTTTGGAGTTTAAACTATCATTATGTCTATTTATAGTCCTCTCCCTCCAATTTTTGATACCTCCCAAACAAATAACGAGTTTTTGTTCTCAAATGGGGGCCATCAAGAGAAATCTCTATCAGGAATTCCGACGAAAAATTCAATAAGCTAGACATTTGTTAACGCAACTGGGATGGTTTTCATTTGCCGACTCCCCTAGGCAGTTAAGTTTACATTAAATTTGTCCAAGCGCGAAATTGATCTTTTAGTGAGGGGTGCCTTTAGCGAAAATCTAAATTGCTTCTCACTATTGACGTGTCTGAGGCCATTCATAAAACTATTTCCTAAATTCTTTTTGCTGTCGCCAACTGCCCCGGGAAGCTTGAGTAAGATGCATGCCCGTTTTCGGGAGCGATCCTGCATCAGCATTTTTCTCCACGCTCTGCTGGTCGAAGTTTAGTTTCTTTTTTATTATGCAAATAAGAAAAATCAAGCTTATTTTAAAAAACCATTTTAAATGCATGCATAATAATGATTTTTTTATCAGATATATCACAAGCCACATATAACCTCGATTCAAAACCGTAGCGTCTTCGATATCTGCGACATTTGGGACCTTTATCACAAATACGGGTACTCGTCTGAGACTGTCAATTCTGTCATGGTCGCAGTATCCTGATGAGCTCATCCTTGCGAATAATTGTGAAATAATTTCTTTTCATATCCAAACATTTACTTTTCAATGGTTCAAGATGGGTTTTAGATAGATACTTAAGTACGTTGTTATCTTAAGGTTTCAAAGTTGAAAACCCCGAAAAGGGATAACAGGTAGGCGAAGGAAAGGATTTCATTCTCCAGAGACTTAGCTGACATGGAAGGGTAAAGGGTATTGAGAAGAAATTGATAGAACAACGCTACGGAAATTTGCCTTTAATGGCTTCTGAATTAAGGACAAGGTAATATTGGGTTTTTGGAATAATAAATATGTCGCACTCATTCCACTTCAAAATCAAAATTTCGTATTAAGTATTGTAAAAATTCACGAATTGATTACTTTTTATTATAGGTACTTCTGCTTACTAAAGCCATTGAAAAAAAATAGTATTAGATTTGAAACGGTTTCTCTAATAGTCTGGAATATCTTTACTAAAGAATAGTGGGCTCTCATTTCTTTGATTACAATTTTAAACAGCGGACCTCGAATTCTACGCTAAAAAGTTGTAGGTTAGTAATGTATATGTAGCGCCTATGTGCGTCTAATTAAGCACCTTGCCTTACGTACAAATTCCAAGCATTCACGGCCATTTTACATCCGTGTGCTCCCCTCAAATCTTGAGTAGTAGGGGAACGTAATCAAGGATTAATTTTCTACTTGGATTATTTTCAATCCACCTCCGTGTGTGAGCTTTAGATGTATCTTCAATTTAAAGGGCTCCCTTACTTGACAATTTAAGGCAGTGAGGTGTTACGGCACATGTATTCTATTAATGGTTATGTGCTTTGGCTTGTTTGTGGAAGGTATTTCCAGGGAAGGGTAGGGTTGATAATTAAACCTCAAATCTAGTTTAGTTGCCATTGCTGGGGATACCGGTTACCTAATGAAGCAATTAATGATTATTCAAATTGAAAGAGATCACTAATGTAGTATGTTTTTCTAAGTTTTTATAGCCTATTTAGCATTATCAATAATTAAATTAAGACTCGTCTAAGAAGACCTATGTATTATGAAACACGACTACAGTAGAAAAATAAACAATTGATGCAAGTATATACAGCTTCCGTATAAAAATCGATTCAAATATAAATAAGTGTACCAAAATCGAGCCAGATATTAAAAATAGATTTCAACAATCTTAATAAACATCGCGTGGAGTTCATAAAATTTTAAATCAGCCTAATGAAATCATATTGGATTTCGCCGTTTCGTTGAATATTGTGGAAAATGTTAAATTTATGTGCACCCTCTACAGTGTCTTGAATGAAGGCTCCTCCATTTTATGGTTCGCGTGGGAAGATTTATGGGTGGCGTTAAAATAAAATACAATTTCATCCCTGCCATGGGTTCCGTGGACGGAGAACGGGAGAACCGTACACTCGGTTGGGACTTTTGCATTGCCCATTCGTTGGGGTGACTACTTGAGTAAACCTAACAATGTCTCAATGTAGGTTTCTCACTTGTACGTAGTTGGTAAATTAAGTGGTAATGTTTACTTACTAGGGATAGCTTTGAGAGTAACGGATAATCGGATAATACTAGTAAATACTTGATTTGAACAATCATTTTGTTCTCATTAATAAATATCAATAGATAAATCTGTACCCAAAAATTAAGCTCTCTTTTTTAACTTATACCGTGTGGTGTCAGATTTAGAATAACGCCACTCCATTTCTTCTGCGGATGTCATAAGAAGCGACTAAAGAAATTGCTTTAGGTATGCCTTAGACGGCAGACTAGCATCCTGCAACTATTAAGAATACATTTTACAATTAACCAAAACTATATCCTTTATTTAAAAATGATTTAACATCTTTATGATTAAAAATACCTAAGTATACCTCTATTATCTAACTTCGAACCTAAAAACGATAGGTATTGAACGAGGCTATGAAACTGAAAGTAGATATGGTTTTGACTATGTCGATCGTGTGCTCTGCCTACCCCATTTGGGAATACAGGTATGATTAAGTACGGTTTAAAATTAAAGACTATGCACTTTAGTAAGATCAAGATGTATTACAAAGATTCTCGCACAAAGTCCATCTGTTGTTACAATATGCTAAAATGTGCAAATTTTGTCTAGCTAAGCGACGCCGAGCAAAAATTATAACCTGTGCCGACTTTACCACCATATGTTATGCACACACATGTACGAATATTATTCTAAAGGCATATATTATGAAGATGACGCTTATTACGTCTGCAAAGCCAGTTGTAGGATATATTAAACTGCTGATGTACATATATTGTAATAATGTAGGCTTTGTTGATGACGTCACGTAGGTACGAGTACGTCTATATCATGTTACCAACAAAGGGAATGGTATATTCGATTAGCACTCTAGTTTAGAGATCAATGATTGTATTAGACTATGTATAGAAGTCTCATGTGGTAATCAGATTTAATAAACTGTTCGGTATACGAAAATTGTCTTAGGAGCAAATCTAGAGCAATACCTAACTATGAAATAAAACTACCCAAATGTCTCAGACCATGACACCTAAATGCAAGGTAAACAATAAGTCTGTATAACTTGTGATGATGCAAGTCTACATTGTGTAAAACAAATGACTGAAGTAAGAGAGGGATAGCTTCCAGCATCTTCGGCGCCGTGCCCAAGGGCGCTTCTTTCTTAGACTTATTTTAGTTTTTGTTACTTATTTTAATAGGGTTGTAAATTAGATTTCAGTAAAACGTAGAATAAACCTTTTAGTAAATCTTTTAACGATTTCTGTACAAAATTAAAGATAAACTACCTAAAAAGCTTGAGGTCCCGGGTTTCAATTATTGACTAATAATGACTAAATATGACACATAAACATCATGCCTGCATTCCAAATGGGGTAGGTAAAGCACAAAAAACATTTTATAGTCAAAACCACGTCTGTTCCACGCTTCGCAGCCACTTCCAGCACATTTATAAATTTTGTCTTAAGCTAATGAGCTATGTCTTCGGGAGCCTCTTACTATATCCACGGAAAAAATGCAGGGGTCTTATTCTAAACCCGACACCACATGGTTTATTTAATCTGCATAAACTTTTTTTTTGACATTTTGTTTATGATTACGTCTAAATTTATTAAGTTACACTATGGCGGGCGTATGAAAGTTCTTAAGAATTAGATCTCTATTCTGAGTAAAGTTAAACAACAGTTGATTTTGCATTTTCATAGAATTTAAGTAAACAACGGGAAATATGATAATAAAAACAGCAACCGAGTCAAAAATGTAAACCCTTTAATAAACACAATTACACACGCCATCGGCTTAATTGCAGGGGTTTGTTAATTATTTCCCATCCGTTTTGTTTTTAAACTCGACGTTAAATTCAGCAATGTCACGTGTTACGGACTTTATACGTATCAAGAGTGTTTGTTTGGCTTTTTGGATAATTTGTTAGTTTCTTTGCACCTCTTATTTTCCGCCACGGATGTCGTAAGGAGAACTAAGATTAAAGTGTATTTAGGGAGACGAAATGGCAACCTGTCACTATTATACCTCTTGACTTAAAACCCAAAACTAAGCTAGAGGTGGCTACGGAATGTGAAACGGCCACGTTAGGGTGCTCTGTCTAACTCATTTGGGAAAATAGGTTTCAACATTTTTTTATAATTATGGATTGCCATGTTATGACAAATTAACAGTATGTAAAATGTCTCGTTTTTGACAGCAGCTAAAAATAAGCTTAAAATAAAACCAAGCTCTACATTCAATCTACAAAACTATACCTTCACCTGTTTAAATTCAAACTAGAAAAACTGATTGAACGGTAACATCTCGGACTCAGTTACATCAAGCTATGTGTACATACGTTTGAATGGGTCGTCTAAAGGCAGATGCACATTGCCGGCGGACATCCGAAAAGTATTTCCGGCCTGTCTGTTGCAAGCCTCGACCGTTAAGCTAGGAAACCTTATCTCTACTATTTTCTATTTCGCAATATTACTGTTCAAAATACCAACTGCAAATATTTCGCTGTAAAGAAAATTGAAGACGATTCGTTGATCAAATCAAAATTGTTTCCTACTTTCTTTTATTTTCAAAACAAGATGCAGTTGAAAGTCTTTGTTTTTTTTTTGTTATAATCTTTTTTTTAGTGGAGCACATAATATTGATGAAAAAAAAAACAAATGCAGAAACTTCTAGATTGTGTTTTTGAAAGAGAACATTGTTGTTTTACGCAATATAGGAGCCTCCTACGCTGTTAGTATTAGGATGTAATCGATATTAATTGAGTAATTACCTCATATTGATTCGTGGTTTAAAATAGGAAGAAACGTTTTCAGTCAACCAGCTACATAAGGAATATGAAATGAACTTTTAAGCGAGCTAATACGAGTATTAAACTACACACTCATAGTTGCAGTTATTGAGCAGGTATTTCATCTTCTTTTCTGAAAATACTTCTTAAATAGTTTTACGTTATGTCAACAGAAAAAAAAATCTTCTTATGGTTTTATTTAAGGTTCAATGATCTTTTAGTACGACGTTTAAGTAAGGCTTGCGTTTGTGATAATCTTTGAGTAATCTATAGAGCTACTGCTTGCAACCTGATGACCCACGCAGATATCGTAATGCCAGAAGTCAACTTTATTGACCTAACCTACCAAATGACGAGAGTTTCTGTAAGTTTTAATGTAAAAATATTGAAAGTAGAATTATTGAAAACTAGTGGACAAATGAATATCATTAGCAGAAAAAAAATATGACGGAGGTACGGAATTCAAACATTGAGCATAAAGCAGATTGTTCGACGCACCTGACTCTAGAGTAAAGACAAAATACTGAAATAAAACAGATATACTCGCGTCTTTATATCGACATTAGCGCGACATGTTTCAAGTCCATTTATGGCACATCATCGAGAGCAACGCGTCATAGTGGCAGCGTTTAGACACCCGTACCTATTTTGTTGTTTAAAGTCAAAAAGGCATTGAAATAAATACTCATAATACGACTAGGTGTTTTCATCTATCGCACTAATGCTTTTTAATTTTAAAGGATACCATTACCAGCAAATTTCTTAGCTTCTGAACGTAGCCTAGACATCTATATACTAAGTCAATATTGGAGACTCGCGTCTCCCAAGCGGAGGATTTAAATTGCAAATGGAACCCTCTAAACATTGAATTTGTGACAGCGTTTTGGGTTCACTTCGCCATATTTTGATGTTTTCAGCTTCATCGTTTCGTTTTGCTAGATCAAAACAGCTAACTCGAAATATATTTTGACTCAAAACTAAACTATGATTTAGTACGTTCATTAAAGTTCATTACGTTTTTTGTTGAGAAGTGACAACTTAGATTTAAAGTCTGTTACGAACAAGCATTGCGATTTGTGTGGTTAAAAATTTGCAGCAAAAAAAAAAAATTGTCTGACAGTGTCATAGTTATTAGGACAGTATTTTTTCATGGGTAGGCTTTAAGTGGGTTTTTAGGTATGATTTAGACGACAGGCTAGCAACTTCTTACTATTTTCACGTCTTCCATCTGCCTTTTAACCTAAAATTATGCTAGAAGTGGCAGCGAAGCTTGAAATAAGCGTGGTTTTGACAATGTAACGTTTTGTCAGCTCTACCTATCCCATTTAGAAATACAGGCGTATGTATGTATGCATGTATGTATACAAAGTGAAATTTGTTCACTAATGTAAAATTGCAAATTAGACTCCGTATATTCCAAGATTTAGGTACTTGACTAGTATCAAAAGAAATTGAGATAAAAGTATGAGTGATTACTAATTACTAATTACCACATATTTGACCTAACAAATCCATCATCATTTATTAAGATTAAACCATATAGGTAAAAGATAAAACAATGATTCGTCTAAATTAGCATCTTTAAAGATTGCCTAATCTTTTAGTTTCTGGATTTCATTGTTTATCTTAATTGTAAATTAGATATCATTGATCGTAATTAAGCTTTGTAATCTAAAATAGTATTATTAACGTTTTTATGTGTTTGTTTATTTTGAAATTGAATACTCTGCCGGGTATAGAAGAACACATACTTCTCCATCTCTTCTTTGTACTATGTCATAAAAGGCGACTAACGAAACAGGTTATGGTATATTTTAGGTGACAGGCTGTCAACCTGTCACTATTATACCTTTTTAATCGGTTTTTAAATCTAAAATTATGCTAGAAGTGGCTCCAAAACGCGTGATATTCATAGTTTTATCAATGTCACATTTCGTGTGCTCTGCCTACTTTTCGGAACATGCCTGATTGTACGTATGTTGTAATTAGCCGCGTTTGAATAGGTAGGCGGACTTATACGCCCGTAACAGTCAGCTAAAACCATCTGGGAATGTTGAAAACTAATTAAAATACGAAATCTGTTTGCTTTACAGAACTAAATGACAGTAAAATAATAACTTGTGACGGCGCAGGCTCCCAGCAGCTAAGCGCTCGCTGGTCAGAGGGAAACTTCAAAATTAATTTCAAAGTTTTATCGAAAAATACTCCCCTCTGTCGTCTGGGCAGAAATGCTAGAACTCGTTGGGAAATAGCCCCTAACATTGTAACGATAGTGTTGGTTTTAAAATTCGACGCAAAAGGAACGGTACCATAAGTCCGATCCAGTACATGTCTGTCTTGTATCTCTGTCTCCTGAACTGATACGTTGCAACTCTTAAACGGTTGAACTAATTTGGGTAACATGTGTTTGAAGCTCATTTCATACCAAGATGGAATTAATAAACTTTAGAAAACAATTTAAAACAAAAAAAACTTTAATGAAAACTATAACTAAACTATAGAAAAAGTATGTAGAAAAGGGCACCCCCGAGGCATGGTCCCGAAGACGCTGGCAGGGTTTCCTCGCTCTATCGTGATGCGTTGTGCGAGGAAGCTGCCAGCTCTTCGGTCTCCAGTTTTATCCGCCAAACGCTTGGAGATCTCTTTTATAATATTGACAGCGCTGAGGCCCCATACCAAACAGGCGAGATGCTTGTATGTACATACGTATATATGAATTTACAACAGATATTTAAAGTGACTCCTTACCCAATCAAGCAGTAAATAAATATTATTGTAATATCCCTAGTGTTTAGATGGTTCCTAAAATGTAACCATAGGCTCAACAGAAATTATTTACTAAACTTAGCACCTTAGTATTTCTGAAGTAAGTAAGTACCTATAGCAGATAAAATAAGGAAAAAATCACATTTCCTACGGGATTTTGGCTAGCGTTAACTTTGTCACTCGCATTTCTTATATTGGAAATAAAATTCAGACGCCAATGATTTTATCAATTATGGAAAGTTCCAGGAAAATGATAACCGATAAATGGTTCGAAAATCACGTTGCGACCTCGTGACATGAACGAAACGAATCGTGAATCTGGGAAAAAATATCGGATGACACGAAGGCTGTTAACAATTTTCTAATAATCCCTGCTGCGTCATAATCATTGATAAAGGTTGTATCTGTCTGTGACTTAAGATATCGCTTGGATTGTGTTTTAGTATTTGTATTAAGTACTCTAATTCTTGACATAAATTCCTTTTATAATTTGTGTTTAATTTAATTATGTGATGAACATTTAGACCGTTGGTAACCTAGCTATAACGACTAATATCAAAGCACAACATTTAGTTTTTGCGTAATACTGAGCACAGTTCTCTAATATTGCAACATTTTTACATTTCGCTTTTAGAATACCTATCTGACATCATAGAATATAAAATTCAAACAATAGCCACTCAACTCTGGCTCAGCCTGTCATTGATGGACGGTGTAGATTTTATAGATGATTTTTCTTGCATTTCAAACAATGACGCCGGTATCATTAATCTCGAGACTACCGGTAACGGTACCCGGTACCCGGACAATCATAGCTAACTAGGTACATAACATACTGATGCTATCGAATAGATCGAACTAATCGATTTACCGGCCCCGCGTTGACTTTCATTAAAACTATTGGGTCACGAAGCCGATGTGACGGAGATACGTCCCGCTTCATGTTATCCTGGTCCTTGATTCGCCACGGGTCTCGAACTGCACTTCAAATTATCTAAAGTGCTGTAAAACTTGAGTGTTACGATTATGACTAAAAGTTAATCGTGTACTTCTGCGGAGTCAGTGTACACGCGCGATACGTGTCTAATAGGCTAGACGGAGAGATAAGGCAGGACTATTTATAAAGGTTTTAACACAAACCAATAAAGCGATATTTAATTGGTGCTACATCGGTTCTGTTCAAAGTTAAATGTATCTCGTTGCTCGTAGCGTGTTGAAAACGGTTTTTTGCGTAATGCCGGGGTAAACAATAGCAAAATTAGAACCCATATTTGTGGGGCGGCGGCTGGCCGGTGCGAAACAGTTTTAAAGCCGATATGTGCGACGTAGAAATGCGTCGAATGCATGTTCACAGTTCAACTCGAAATTCGACGAGTGCACTCGTTAGTGAAACACTAGTGCTAAATGGACGAATTGTGATGGAATTTCCGAACGAATATTCAGTGACATTTTCGGGCTAGCTTGAAAACGATCTTTAGCTGTGTTGTCTGGGGAAGTTAAGACAATTTGTTAGCTATGTGAGTTGTTGTTCCCGACGTAACCGTGTAGGTAAAGCGTAGTATAACTATGATTATGAGAATTGGCTAAATCATGAATAAAACTGACTAAGTAATTGCAAATATTTGTCATTAATAGAAGGTATGTATTTTTTTGGTTATTCTCGAATTTAGTCAAAAGCAGAACGTGGTTTAACTTTATTACAGTAAAATCACGTTTTACAACTAACCAGATTAAAAATTCCTTTCAAATATATTATATTCAGATGGTTAAAATCTAATCTGACCTGAAAAACAACCCCGATGTACCCCGCTCGAGAATACAGCCGAAACCGAGCTCGCTAAAACTGGCCGATTTCATTAATAAAAAAAAAAGTTTAAAAATGGAATCATTCTCAAATCTTCTCATTTCAGTGTGTACCCGCGACAAATCGATACAAGTTTACAACCGGTTCGCTATACGGCGAGATGGCGCGATATCGCCGAGTGGGAATGCTTGCAGGAATTCTTTGCGATATTTAGAAGTGCAGCGGCGATATCGCATGACACGCGAGGCTAGTAGATAAACACATGTATTTCTAGTAACTTTAATCCTGCATGTTTTATTTAAACAAGTTTTAAAAACTAAGTATGAATAATTTTAAACAAAAAAAAACCGACTTCAAATTAGCAATATTTTGAAAAGATTCTGTTTACTGAATGTAAAATCTTGACTTCATCAACAAATTACCGAAAACGCCGTACACCTCCATATAAAATTTGAAGAGTTCCCTCGATTTCTCCAAGATTCCATCATCAGATCCTGGTGTCGTGCCAATGGGACCAATGTCGAGTTATACCCTATCGATTAAAAAAAATTTTTGAAAATCGGTCCACGGGTCTCCGAGCTATCGAGTAACATACACACACAAAAAAATAAAATAAAAAAAAAATAAAAAAATTAGGTCGAATTGAGAACCTCCTCTTTTTGAAGTCGGTTAAAAAGTAATTACCTACTTGGCAAATAAAATAAAATCATTTTTTTACAAGGAACTAGCAATCAACGTTCACATTTGTGCCTGTTGTCACAACCAGTAAATCAAACTATTAATTATGTTTTTAAATAAACGTTTTAGCTATTTAAGCAGCTGATTTTAAATCCTACTGTGCGAAAACCTTAGCCATAACAAAAGTCGTTTACTGATTTCACTTTCGCGTAAATTTGACTGGGGGCAGTTTTTTTGCGAGCTATTCTTTTAACAATTAATATTCTTTATTTAAAGCCAATTAACGAAGCTTCTAGTAACTGCGAGTGTTTTGTTTTTCTGATAAATTTACTACAGTCATTGTACGCTTATTGCATACCGTTGTTATCGAGACGATTGTAAGTTGGATAATGCATTGATATCGGAACAGAAGGGAGTGATATCGTTTTTATAATTACTAAAAAAACTACTAGAGGTTGTGGGTACAGCGAGATATTAAGAGGATAGGAGTCGCCCCGCTTCAAACCACCTTCTCCATACAAACGTAGTCCCCTGTTTTCTCCGTGAATAATGACATTAGAGCAAAAATTTTTTTTACGTTATATTTGTATCTGTTTTGGCTATGCCCCTATGTTTTGCTTTTATAGATTTTCTAAAAAAAATTAAAAAATAAAATAAATAAAAATAAAAATCGATAAAAGCAAAACGTAGGGGCATAGCCAAAACAGATACAAATATAACGTAAAAAAAATTTTTGCTCTAATGTCATTATTCACGGAGAAAACAGGGGAATACGTTTGTATGGAGAAGCGGTTTGAAGCGGGGCGACTCCTATCCTCTTAAGTTGATAACGTATATCAATTCCAAAAAAACATAGTGTATTAGTCCGTGGTTAACCTACTTGCAGTTTAGTGCAAATGTTTCAATTAGTGCGGAAAATACTCGCGATAAGCTCTAATCAGCTCTTTACGCCACGATTCGATATAAAAGTCATCGTTTCTTAAATAAATACTTTTTGTTTAACTTGTCTGTGGGTATTTCCGTATTTTTTCGTACAAAAAAGAGTATTTTACTTATTCAATTACTAAAAATGTTATCTAACAAAAGGTACTCAGGCTAAAGAATGTCAAAGAATCAGTTCACATGTCGAGGCACTATCGAGAGCCGATCTCACGCGGAAGCACATCTTTGATCTCGAGTTCTAATCAATCTGTATCGATAACTAGGCTCCGACAATCGACTCGAATCGATACTGATACCCACCTACGCGAAGCTTGTCTTACTTTATTAACGAAGGGTTGTTAGTAAGGTACTTTGAAGCTCCCACATATAACGCTAATAAATTGTGATCTTGTTAATACTAATGGTGTTTCGTCTATTGAGCAGGTAACGAGTACCTATCTGTGTCACAGTCGGCCTTATTTCGCTAACTAAATAAACCAGCTTTTGTGTTTTGAGCCTTTTTTGCAGGTTGATTGATGGGCAACAGACACGCTCCGCAGCATTTCCTTTGACAACTGCGAGGTCTAAAGTCAAAAGCATTCCTGACCTCTTCTAGTTTTGCGTCTGGTTTTTCATAGCGTTTTTCACGATTGTCAGGGTTTCGCTCGGGATCATTAATAATCACTCCCAAATCCGGTTTCGGGTGGAATATTTTGAGCGCGCACCTTTAAAAATAAGGCAATACATTCGTAACGAATCGATAAGTACGCAATTTTACGAATCGTGACCATTAATGTGATAATCGAGGTCCGCGCATAACTCGGATGGCTAACCGGGGGACCATTAAGCATTGATACAATACTGTCGAAAGTATAAAATATCGCTTTCTGTACGCCTTGGGACGGCCGGGCATCGGGCTTACAAATTAACAATAAATATTCATGCGCGGAGCGATTACACACTCAATCGATACGTTATCGATTTAGCCACCGTCTATGGCACGATCGGGATTTTTGCACATCTTGCATGTAATTAATTTGGTTTTGTTTTATTTGTGAAATAAAACATACAATGCTTTATTAGTTGCAATTTGCTGCTGTAAGTTATGTTAGGGTAAATTTACAACTACTAGTTGTAAATTTTAAGGTCAATAGCCTGTATAAAGACAGTAATGCAGTTGTTTGTATGCACGAGAAATTTGAATAAAAATCAAAACAAGACAATTGGAATGTCTATTGTAGTTAGCCGCTTTTAGAAGCCTTAAATAGCGGTTATTGTACGCTAATGATGGACTATTGAGCCAAAGTGAATGAACGGATAAAATAACGCCAAATTAATCAAAAATACCGATAGAATAAACACATAAAAAGTTCAAGAGAGTTCTTGGAAACGTCCGGAACGCAAAGTAATAAATCACAAAAAACGGTTTCCATGCAATATAGACTTAGTCTGTTCAAACCGAGTAAATTAATTTTACTGGATAAAGGTTGGCAGTTGGTAAAAGAGAGCATCGCTCAGCCGAGCTATCCGCTAAATCTAGACACAGTATCCTAGTCTAGATTGATCCTTCTGGGGAAGATAAAATACCACTTTATTTGAAACAGAACGAATAAAAAAAATGGATGTCCTTGTTTTGTTCATGCAATTAAATGAAAGTGTACGGATGTTTCCTAGCACTATTATATTATTGCTTGCCTGAAAGTATTTAGTAACCGCCCGATAAGAGTATTTCCTATTTTAAATCAAGAACTGACGTATTTCGAAAGGATTTATTTCCTCATTTACCGGGACTAGTTTAAATTTGCACTAATGCCTTGAAAGTAAGGTTTATACTTGAAATGTTTGAGTTTAATAAATGTTTCTTAATCTACAAGTACTACGTACTCCAAATGATCTCTTTATACGCGTGGGCGAAGAGCAATGGCAGTCGTGGCGAATGTCACGTTGGCTTTTACTCCGGTTAAACAAAACAGCAACACTTAATTACTTTAGTCATCGACGGATTTTGATTTAGTAATGTCATTAGGTACATTATCTTTAAAATAATAGTCGATCATAAAGTTGATAACTATAGATAGCCACGTGCGTAGACGCAAATCACAAAACAATGTCATTCGTGAACTGTGAGACATCCTGAACATGGTTCAGCTCAAGTTCCCTAGGTTGTTTACTGAGGCGAGAAGTGAGCGTTAGGGTGATATTTCAATTTCTGCCGCATGCCGCAGCAGCAGATGACGTGTCGTCTTTGACACTACCGGTATCTATGGATTTATATTTTAACGTTGACGTCGTGACACGAAGTCGAGCAGCTATCGTCATGTTGCGTCGGCCAACCGCGGACTAGTAATTCTTCTGACAACGGAGTTTTGGCACAATATCATGTACTGCAATAGATTTTTTTTCTGAGATATTTGATCGATAATATTACGGTGAAATACTTCGTAAAAATTTCAGTGTCCATAAAATATTACAGAAATGGAACATAAAAAGACACATTATCAAGCGAACGGGCGATTTTTGGCGAAAGTTTTCTAATTTAATGTGCGATTAAAATTCGTTGTTAAAGGAACTTGAAGTTTCATGCTCTAAATTTATAAAAAGCGTCAAACTTCAAGTTCTAAGGTTTAGAGAATTCAAATAGACCAAAAATAATCCATCCCTTAACAGGAACGACACATTGTCGTGCATAATATTATTATAGGACGCTACTGAATAAGGACTGATTTTCTTAAAGCCGCGGTTCCCAATCTGTTATTTGAGGGAGATTTTTTGACATTTATGCCTTTAGTCGCGGTTTTACATAATATTCACAAACAGCAGTACAGTTACTACGCAGAAACGTGAATAGAAAGTAACAATAATAAGTTAAATAATAAGTTTTGAATTTTCAAACTATATTTGAAGAAACTTAATCAGTAAATAGGTACAGATGCAAATGCAATATCGCGTCTTACTTGAGCGCGGAAGCACTTTTGACGCTAAAAAAGTGGTTCAGTAACTTTGTTTCGGGTTCCACGTAAGGGCATTTTTAGTTTCACGCGGATTTGCTCACGCACTGCGGATCTTACGCATAACGTAGAAAACCAAAACTCAGGTTTTCTACGTTATAGACGTGTTTAAAAATATGTGTCGCTTACATACTTCACAAGTTTCCGCATGCGGGCCAATCCCGTGTGCGAGCAAATCCGCGTGAGACCAAAAACGCCCTTACATCAATTTTTTGTTTAGAAGATTGGGAACCAGTGTCAAAGGACATCTATCTCCAGTCATCGAGAGTGAATGTAGTCGACCTTCCGACCACAGATGAATGCTCGGCGTCCACCGACTGATGCCGTGTCGTCGGTCGTCGGCGCTTAGTTAGGGGATCATTGTATGCCGAAGATTGATGATGGACTAATCGCCTCTTGATAAAGACGCATCGGCGTCGGTGGACCGCCGGCTTAATAAGTCTGGTTGGCCGGTTATTAGAAGTTTTATTGACATTCATGTCAATGTTCTATAGGTCTAGCTCAAGGTGTTTCGGGCCAATTCGTGAGGCGTCAACGAGAATACAGCGGTTGCGGATAAACATGTCAAGTTAATCTTGCTATAAAGACGTAAGTATATCCGTTTTATGTCATAATGGGTGAGCTCACTGTAGTTTTATGTAGTTTAATTTACATGATTCTCTGGTCAAAGGGTCGTGTGAGTAGGGTTGCCAACTTTTTTTGAACCCAATATAGTAGTTTTGACTTCAGAACCCATAAAAAATATAGTAGTTCGGGAATTATTAATAAAAAATATAGTAGGTTTCAAATAATATTTAATTATTTTTTAAACATATATTTTTTACTGCTTTGAGCTTTCATTAACAAATTTTTGTTTTTCAAGAAATTGTCAAAGCTTGTAAGACAGTCAAGATTCAAATTAATACTGATCAATAGTTCTGCTTTTATTAAGTCTATTCCTGCTTTTTTTTCGAATTGCATTGCAATACAAGCACTGCGGGGTGTATGTAAATGTAAGTAACATTTTCATTCAGAAATATTCTGAAAGTGTGATAAAAAAATAGAAACCAAGTTTAGCGACTTTGATGATAAAAATATAGTAGTTTTGCCTACTATATTTTATTTATAAAAATATAGCAGTTGGACCCCTAATATAGTAGGATACTATATTATATAGTAGGGTTGGCAACCCTACGTGTGAGCAAGATCAGTCTACAAAATTCAATGTACAAAAGAGTACTACGAGCCATAAGTATTTGTAAGTGTGAAATAAGTAAAAAAAAACACAAAAAGCTAATCTTGTTTAGGTAAATAAATATCTGGTCGAATTTTACTACCTCCACAGAAGAAACAGAGAGTGTTATTCTATAACCCAACACAAAACTGAAACAATATTAATAATTGTAAATTCCTAAAACAATCTCTCACAGTGATGTTTGCAATCTAGCATACTTAGAGGCAACTCTGCGTGACACGTTAAGTTGTCAAGGTGTACTTACTAGTTGAAAGTAGCGTTCAGTGTAGACTACGCCGCATAATATTTCTCTGGGTATGTAAAGGGCTCGAATTTTATGGAAGGAAAATATTCTCACATAAAAAAGCTTTTCTCTAGGCGTCGTTTGTATAAAACTTGTGTTGTTCAAGGGCCTAAGTAAGAGGGTATCTTTTGGGCACTCGAGACTGCCAATAAAAGAATAGTGTGGTTGTAAAAATATTCAAGGATGTTTAAAGGAAAAGCTTTCTCTTCTGACCATTTGCTCATATAAGTAACAATAAAACTCTTGATTGAATGTGCGAGCGCAAGAAAAGTCTCAGTCATTTAGGAGACCTTTTTCACACCACCACCAACGGTTAACCAAAGTAATTTGGACCTATTATTATTCGTATTTTACAAGCTTTTATTTTACTTTCACGTATCCTGTTGTATGTCATCAAACCTTGCAAGTTAAATTTTATCCACTTCCCGGTTTCCGATTAAGTTTAATTTGTGTACATTTGTGTGAATCTGATGACAATACAATAAACCAGAGTACCTACTAGACGTTTGGTGGCCCTACCGGGGTTGTCTCCGATGGAGGGAACTCTTCAATAGTATTCACATAATCGAGAATATAATAGATGACAATGAGGTGCAGTTGGCTAAAAGTACAGTCGGCAAAAAAGTTTGTATCGAAAATGAAAATGTAAAAGTAAAATGTACTTGAATTTATGACAAATTTATCTAACTACCTGGAATGGTGCTAAGTAATAGATATCAAATATTTAAAATAGAAATCGTTCTGTTTTAAAAGTGAAACCATAAAGGTGATGGCACCTTTATGGTTTCACTTAATATGAACAATGTAAATGCTAAAGATTTGAAAAACGTCAGACGTGACGTGAAAAAGTCAGAAATACGAGTCTAAATGTGATGAATTCGAACAAACTCCTGTTACACTGATACCTAGTCGTCTATCCTACATCAATTGAAACGGCCATTGACTATAACAGCATCAAATTGAATTTACTCAAAACAAACAATAAGTAAAACACCTGTCACACCTTACACTTATTCAAGTGCTCCGCAAACACGAACATTTTCACATTGTCCTGCGTCGCAATCATGCCTGAAGACACAAACAAGTACCCTACAGGGTGTTGTAAAGGGATTAGCAAACATTTAAATTGGGCTCCAGCAAACATTGAACATATCATAACAAGGTCCTGGGGGACTGTGACAAACTTTATAACAACTCTCGCGGTTTTGACAGGGCGGCTTTAAAAATGCAAAGGATTGTAGGACATTGACTGTTTGTTTACCTTTTTTAGAGCGGTTTAGGCGTTTAGGGTCCAACTTCTGTAGAGTGCAGTATCGCTGATTTGACTGTAGAGTTAAGTAGTAAAAAAGTAAGGTTATTAGACGTTTTATTTAGCGTTTGTTAAAATAAGGTGTCTAGTAAATATGTAGTACGAAAAACTTAACGAGAAATAGGTAGTCAGCTCACCTAGCAAATAGAAAATAAGCCTATTAAAAATGCCACCATTTTTGAGATACTCCAGTAAGTATTAAAGATTTTTCGAAAACTGCACCCACAGTCATTTTTTAGAGTTTGATTTGCAGTACTTGCATTTTTCATTTATTATTTTTTATTATTTATGTATATTATTATTTCAGATATGTAGTTCATTAACTATCAGATTATAAAAAGCACAAAATAACAGTTCAAGATTATTTTACGTCAATAATAATAATAAATAAGAAATAAGAATACCACAACTAAAAACTGACTGCGGGTGCATATTATTGATAAAATCTCACTAGCTGGAATATCTAAAAAATGGTGGCACCATTTACATTTTTTTATTGGGATGTAACCTATCTCCCCCATTAAGTTCATCGTGCTATTTAGGTACTGGACACCCTTTATACAAGGTGACCAAAACGTCATTTTATTGACATTCAATAAAATGATAATTGTTCCGGTGCATCCCAGTTCAGCGTGGCATGGTAACGCGGATAGTGTTGTGGGGTCTTTACAATTAGGATGACACGTGGCGACTTGCTTTATTGATTGTGTTTTTAGGGTTCCGTATCTAAAGGGTGAAAATTGGAACCTATTACTGAGACATCGCTGTCCGTCCGTCCGTCCATATTTATGTCACCAGGCGGTATCTGAAGAACCGTGCTGGCTAGACTGTTAAAACTTTCACTGATTATGTATTTCTGTTGCTGATATGAAAACAAATAATAAAAATAAACAAAAATATCGTGATTTTTTTGGTGTTTTTTTGGTTGATATAAACAAAGAAAACCGGTAGAACCTTGAAATAATAATATAATTATAATGGCGTACTTAGTAGGTACATGAAAAAACTACAGGTTATAAAGATTAGCTTATCTATTTACTATTGGTTTCGTTCCCATAGCTGTTGGTGGTCTAACATCATCGGTTCGCAAATTGGTACATGATTTCAAAATTTATTGCATAAAGAGAACTTACTTACTTTATTTTTAGAGCATTTTTAGAACAAAGGGAATTGATTTATCGAGACTAGTAAGTTATGTAAAGTACTTACGCCATATACATAGCTTGTATTAAAGAAATAGATTCCTTTTTGTATACTTTCTTTTATCTAACTTAAAACATAAAGATTATGCTAAAAGAGGCTACGTAGCGAGATTATGCCTATTTCACGTTTTGTGCGCTCTAGCTACACCATTTAGGAAAACATATTTTTGGATCACTTCATTATTATTATTAAGAAAGTTCAATGAAACAGGTATATACAGTGGCAATATGATTACAACATTTTTGATAATATATTTAATTTGTGTAACACTGTAAGTATGTATGAAAACAAAGAAACTATATGACAACTAAGAGAAAATAAAGTTTTTCTAAAAATAACTTATCTAAGAGTGTACAATAATTTAACTTTCAAAATTTCGGGATAAACTCAAACGACAAGTTTTTGAAAGTTTCGGGTCTTGATTTGACGAATTTAATTCAGGGAGCGTACTTGGGCCACTCGAATCTGACGAACAGAACTAAGACAGGCGATGTAGCAAAATTACTCTGACATTTACACTTACAAAAGTGGAATAGAATACATATGTAGTGTGGGCTACGCCACACTCACACTCTCCCACTATGTAACCTATATATAGGACCTACTTATTGTAATTAAAGAGAGTACTTAAGTAACACTTGTTGTATCACTACGCTCCCACATTACTCCTGCATTACACATAATTTCGAATATAACAGCGAAAAATGTCTAACTAAAGAGTCAATTTACATGAAATGAAAATGGAGTAATTTAGTCGAGTAAGAGTTCTCGTCCTTTATACTAACAGAGCAGTCGGTCCCAGCACTGGGTGGCCTCGGTAATCGCTGTTATTATGGCGCCCTGCGTAGACCAGCTTTACAGACAGTCCACTCTCATATCGAATGACGCACGGCTACACAGTCGTTGCTAGACGCTGAGAATAATTGTCACAACGCAGTGTAATGAGTGATTTTCTTTTACCACACATTTTTTGAATTTAAATTTATATGACAAACATCATGCGTGTTTCCCAAAGGATGTAGGCAGACTGAAGGAAACACTAGTCAGAAGTAAATTTCTTTTACTTATTACTCATATATATTACTGCTTCTAACAAGCTTTGTATACAATTAGGAGTTCTGTTAGACAGATTTCGTTCAGTGTGTATCGTCTGTGGTATCGTTGAAATAAGATTAGTTTTTAATCCAAATTCTTGCAAGCCCGCATTTATTCGTAATTTTATGAAGATAAAATTTAGTCTGGGACCAGAGTCCAGAGGATTCCCAGAGGATTACTTATGTCACTCTTTATCTTTACTTATGAGTAAATATTTTATTCATTTGAAAAAGCAGGTAGGAGTGACGTATTCAAAGTTAAATTTTATTTTCGAATAGTTAATTCGACCCTTAGACTAAGAACCTTAGTGGACATCTAAGATTATCAATTCAATTTCATATCTAAACGCACCTTGCTCTATGGTTCAAAACACATAATTTTCATAATATTACATAATTACATGGATATAAAGTTACATAAGACATATCAATATAAAATACCTAAGTAAGTATATCATAATTTTTATCAAAAATCTGCATACCAAAAGAAAGTATATCGTCGTTATCACTGATAATAATTTTATCTAGTGCAAGTGCACATTCTTCTGTCGACAGCGCTGTGTATCCGGAGGGCGCGCGTGTCAGTACCACTTGTATGATTGTCTGACCCGCGAGCGAACCAATTGTTGTTTTACTTTTCCAATAAACTATGTCGACGTACGCAGGAACACAGGTTTGCAAATGAAAACGCTTAAATTGCAGTAAACCGCCCTGAGTACTACAAAACGTGCAGTGGATTTATTCTCTTAATGCTGCTCGGTAATCGTCGCCAATCATCGGAATTTTGAATTTACACTAGTTAAAAAATAGCCACAGAAACACTTTCAGTAGAATATGCATATGCGCGTGCGTGGTTAAACGTTTCGTACCCTCTTTACGCCTTGATCAAACGATAATATCTGGATATTGTGTAACAGTTTTCCATTTGTTTAAAAAGCGTAGCGTGTATAGTACTGTGTGGAGTTGTATTTAGAATAACCCTTTCCATTTCTTCCGCGAATGTCGTAGGTACGAGGCAATAAGGAAAGAAGTCATGGTATATAGGCTAGCAACCTGTCACTATCGTACCCTTAAACTTAAAACCTAAAACGTAAGTTAGAAGTGGCTACAAAATCGTGAAATAGTCATGATATTGGTCTAGCCGCTAGCGTTTCGTATGCACTGCCTATCCCATTTGGGAATACAGGCGTGATATTTTGTACGTATATAATTATGTATGAGCAAACCCGCTAACAGTGGTGAAACTTCATCAAAAACTCAAGGGTAGACACTGGAAATTAATATTTTCAACTCGTATAAACCATTTTCCGTGCTTACAATGACCCTTGTTGATTTATTTCCACGAATTTTCACCACTGATATCGGGGTTTGTAATGAGTTTGTGATGGCATTGTGGTTCCTAAAACGTCGATACCTAGTAATACATGTTCATTACTAGGTTAGTATGTGGGGTAAGTACCTACATCTGAACACCGTCGCTCGATTCTCTGCAGAAGCGAACTCTAAAAGCCAATCTCAATGCAATTTGTTTCCGAGTGGAAGCGGGATCCATGGACCTTGCAGATCTACCATCTGAAAGGGTTGGGAGTTCTCCAATTATTTACATTTCTTCTTTACTTCCAACTACTTCGTCGAGGAAAGCAGTAGGTATTACGGAATGGGGGCCTCTCAAAAGTTCGTAGATTAGTAGGTATGTATAGGTAAGTAGAAATTCGGAAGCGTTCGGTACTTAACTCATAACCTTTTTAATATTTCACAAGTTCCGTTACATGGCAAGCCGCGGAAGTAAAATCACGGCTCCAACATTTCAGAGGAATTTATAATTACATTCGCCAAATACTAGGGTTCTTTGGTAGAAATTTTTAATGAGTTACCGCGGGTCTAGTCGGAGACGGCGAGAGTCGCAATGAATCGAGTCTCAACGAATTACAAACAAGAATTAATTAGGGAGGCCTCCATTGAAAAGTTTCGAATTGTCGCCACCTGGCAATCGCGATATAAACAAAGATCGTAAACAATGCCGCCCAAATTGTCTCAACTGAAAATTATTCCATGTTTTATTTAAAATTATACGTCCTTCGAATATTAACGGCAGGCTCGTGTTTAATTATTCAGTTTCACTTCAGCGAAGGCAGTGTTGTATCTCATCTCTTACGAGTAATATGCGTTACCTGTGAGGATTATGTTACTTAATTAATTGTATCAGAGAAGCGTTTACAAGGAAACCGAGTTCGCCGAGAAATAGAACGGCAAAAGTAAGCATGTGTGTACTTGGTGTTTGTATTTCAAGGCGGAATAAACCAGAAATAACAATTAGCCATCATCTCCCTGAACTGTGGTCTTATTCTCTAACGTAACAAACTAAATTCGTCGATGAGTAAGCTTGAGTACTGTAGGTAGAGCACAAAACTACAATTTCACATTTCATAGCCACTTCTGGCATATTCTTAAGTTTCCAGCTAAGAGGTACAATATTGACAGGTTGCTAGCCTATCCTCTAAACATGTCTAAACCTATATTCTTAGTTCTTATTCACCTCTTGCAATATCCACGGAAGAAACGAAGAGGTGTTGTTCTAAGCCAGGCACCACACGGCAGCTCTACGGGAACTTGACGTCGAGGTATTAAAATTAGCTGTCAATTTGACAGCTCGACGTCGAGCTCGTCGACGAGCTTAGTTACTTACGTTAGATAGTAATAGGTACTACTGAGCCAAATCGCTAGCTAGAAGATCATAAAAAGCATGAAATTAAAAGCCAAATAGTACAAAGACAGTTTAATTATATAATGAACCAACGAGCCAAAATATTAAACCCAGCTACGTGATTGGTCAACAGCGATCGCGATGCGTTTTGCTCGCATTTTGCGGAGATACAGAATTCAATGTTTACAATTTCGATTAATTTGGCTGGACAATTAACTCGAGCGCTATAATTATTTGCCCATTAATCGATTATTACCAGCTGAGGAGTATTTACCCGGCGATTAATAGATGGCGATTAATTTAGTGTTTAATACGTTGTAACAGCTTCAAGACCATTTCCCAGGTGATCCTTTGATTGCATTATGAAGAGTCCCTTCAAATTGATTTTAATGTTGCAAAATCACTTGTTTTCGCTTTCTCTTTGGAATTTTGTTTATGCAAGAAAGAGATGATTAGTTTATGTAATATGACAACACACGTGACTTTGTAGTGGCTTTATCTAAGGAGCGTATAACCACGTCGCTATCAGAATTATCTGTTGGACATTGAATTATAGTCATTTGGTTAATTAATTACTGATCGTTCATCAAGGTGCATTGTTTGAAAAGGCAGGCAAGGAAGGTTGGTGTGACTACTATTAGATATTCGCAGTATGATGCAGTGTCATACTTCTACATAGCCGTACAAGTTTCGTTCAATAAATAGGCATAACAAGACAAAATTTTAGCCCAAGCAACTCATTTTGCAGGCGTGTTACTTGTTAGAAGTAACTGGAACCATAGAGGGATAGGAGTACTTACATTAAACGTACGTGGGTGTTTCCAAGAAATTCTATCGAAAGCTTCTATTTTCTATCTTTTTCCCGCTTTGATGTTTAATGAAAATTTTAATAAACTACTCAGTATTTTCAGAAACATTTGGCTCGAGGGCTTTCGTAAAGGGCAGGTAGGCCGATCATCAAAGCAAGTAACAATGAGTGTTCCGGACGGTCAACGCCCTTTCATCTTTCGTAATTAGTGCGCCAAATATTTAAGAGCCTTTGTTTTGGCTCGACTGCCCGAGAAAGAGATTAGCAGACACGAAAGATTAGGGGGAAATACATTAAAACCATTTTTTTTTCAAGTGGGTCTCGGGAAAAGTCTTGACAGTTTTTTAATGAGCTCTTGTTTTTTTTCAATGGTCAAAAAAGTTGTGTTTTGAAACTAATAAAATAAAATACTTTGCTCTTAGCATGACAGATGGTAATTCAACTTGTGACACACGTGGCACATATTTGGAACGAATTCACAAGCCAACAAAACGTATTCCGAGAATCTAACAGCAAAGCGATTCATCGAACGCAATTAAAAGCCACGTTCATATACAGGCTGTATAAATTTGCGTTGGAAAAAAAGGTTACGAGCTGGCGGCATTCGGGATATGCGCTATTAACATACTGCCGGCGACGATCAGATAAAGGGCGTTTGTGAAAATTTAGTGGATGGGGTGTAATTACAGAGGCTCGATACCATCGCGACGACACGCCTCCCGCCGCGCTAATGTATCGGTTTCCAATGTCTGTGAACACCATGTATCGATCATGAAGCGTGGTTGGTTTGGCCGTCAAAACAAAAGAAGCGATTTAAGTGAGCGAATCATATTTGAAAGAGACATTAATAACTGTTGATGTTTTTGAACGGATTTAAGAGCCTTTTTAGGGAGAAAAAAATGTTGGCATAGGTAGAGATTTTTTGGTGATATTGAGCTTTAATTTATTATATGCTTGTTTTACGTACCTTATCTGTAGTTGACCCCTGTTACCTACGATGTTTTCATTGCGAGGTGCTATAAAATATGTAGACTTATGTAAAAAAGGAAAAAACTTTCTTTAATTCACATACTTGGATTTTCTTGCGAAAATAGACACACTCAGGTAGCGATCAGGAAAAATAGAAGTGCATTTTACACTAAAGTAACGCAATATTAATTAAACAGGATAGTTACCATAAGCTATGCAAATGTTAAAAGTAATTAAGGCATGATTACAAAAAGTCCGCCATGTAGCGGTAGGTTACCAACCAAAAAAGTACGAAGGCACAATGTTTAGAAGTTTCAAGCGAAGTCACTATTGAGTACAATCTTTACCCTTTACCTTTACCTATGAGTAATGTTACAAGTCCCTACTCCAGAAGTTTGCTACTCTATCTATTCTACACCTTTGTCGATTTTTAATAACGTATTTGACGACTAAAAATTACGTATATAACTGACGCGTGTTGTATACCCAGACGTAGATGGGGTAGAAAGACGACACGATATGATTATTAACTAGACAAGACCTTGACTATTTCTCGTGCACAGCTATATTTACCACCACTTTTGTATGAGTACAATGATACTTTTTAATCCAGCAATCATCCCTCGCCTTATTGCAGAACCGCTCTCACGCAACTTACGGCACACACCGTATAACAAAATCACACCCACAATTACATGCATACACTCGCGAATTCCAGCTCCGTTTAATGTTTTAATTAGGCTGCGGTTAATTTAACTGTCCGAAAAGATCCTCGGGTTTTGTTTGTCTTTCGGAAACTCCTCGGCCACTTGTTGCCTTCCCACGCCTGCGATCTGCATACATTTTGCAGGCTCTTTCATCGCTTTAGCATAAAACATGGCAGACAGTCATTATGCAGTCGGATTTCGTGGTAACCGCATATTTACGCTATTATCAAAATATCGCAGACGTTAAGAGCTGGAGCTCCGCCGAATTCGGTTTTGACACATTTTTGGTTATTTGTCTACTCTACTGTCAGCAAAAAAAACTGGTTGCCTGTAAAGTCGGTATACGGGCGAAAGTTTTACGTGACAACGACTTTGAGTGGTAAAATAATTTTAAAGTGAATATTCATTCGTATAGTAGGAAGAAGGAATATTCGGCCCAGAATACCTTTTTTTACCATTCCGAGTCGAGACCTTAGTTCCTTGGGGTTCCAGCGCCACCAACTTAATGAAAGAGCTCTCCAAGCGGCTGGTTGATGCAACCGGAGGCCGAAGAGCTGGCAGCCACCTCGCTCAACGCATCAGCATTGCGATACAGCGAGGAAACGAAACCATACCTCGGGGGTGCATAGATTAGATGTTTAGAGACGATGTTTTAAACGTAATTGAAGCCATTACTCAACTATTTCTTTTGCCAAGGTAGGGAAGAACAAATTACAAAACCGTAAAACAGAAGATTTAAGTTTATTTTTTAAGTTAGTTGTTTATAATTTTAATTGTTTTTGTTTTGTACATATTTTTCTAAATACAATTGTGAAGCTATCCAAATTGAATTTTATTTCAGACATATATCTATTAGTAACAACATCATAAGGGACGGGTCTACCCTTACATATATTAAACGTTTAATTTAATAAATAAATTACTACAGCATATTCAAACGTGTCGTCGCAATTTAGAGGTATATTTTTATACTTTTTCTTTTAATTAAATCATTTAAGCTCGTATACCAATTATTTTAAATTAATTTCAACGCCATCTAGCGGCAAACCCGTGAACTCACACAACCCAGGCTGGCCTAGGCTACCTTATGTCCTATACGATTTGACATCTTAACTTAAAGACTTACCGTACGTCATAAGAAAATACTGATGGAATGCTTCCATTTTTCAAAAGTTTTTTTTAATTTTATTTAATTTTATTTTTAATGAATTACTACAGTATATTCATTCAATATTTTAATATAATTAACATATTTTATAGCACTTAATGCACTAAAAAATAAAATACAAAAAGAACTCTTTCGAACCGGATTTGAACTAGCGAACTATGGGTTCAGAGGCGACCGCTATACCAACTGAGCTATCGAAGGCTTAGAAATGAAGTTGAAATTCTGATAAACTTTCTGCAACGTAATTGGTTTGCTGGGAATGGGACGCATAAAATAGTATGACGTCATCGTAACGTTACCGAACGTTACACTTTTTCATAAGGGACTCCCAGCTCAACCTAATTTAAGACGTTGTCACGTCAAAACTGTAACATTTATGATGTTACTTCTGACTCCGGTACTTGGTAAATGGAAAAGAAACCGTGACCGAATTGGGGATGTGTTAGAAAAAGGTCAGTCAAACCAACGATCTTTAATAAAGAGAATAATGAATGTGGATGAAGCAGAAGGTGTATGTCAGGATTGTAGCAAATGGAATGAAGTAGTGTTTGCCTGCCCCTGCAGGAAAGAGACGTGACAGAATGTTTGTAGTTCTGACTAAAATTAAATCAACAATGCTGATTGCTACAAAGGAAAACGAATCTTTAATGTTTTTAATTGTACTTACACAAGACGCAACTGAGTGACCTATAACTTTACTTAACGCATACGCATTTTCCTGACGTTTGCCCAGGGTTGTTCTCTGAGATTCGTAGGCATTTGAATGCACATGTACGTCAACGGTACCTGAAAAAGGTTAAAATCTGAGCGTTGGCAGTGGAAGCGTTAATCGACTATACCTCAGTGTTCCAGTGTTCCATGGTTTTCTATAATCAGATAAGTACTAAGTAGTGCTTTTTAAAGATACGTACTCAAACGAAAAATACGTCTGAATGTAATCTTGTAATGAAATGAATGCGATATCTTTTTAAGTATGCCAAATACCGTATCTTTTTAAGTATGCCAAGCATTCCCCCCATCCATTAGGGCACGGAAACAATTTGATCGTCCTTTGGAACGGGTTATGGGCCGTTCATTCGAGAACCTGCATTGTCTTGTTCACGCGAGCCAAGCAACTAATTCGAGTCCGTTTACACCTTATCAAGTGAAGTACAATTTGCAAGTGGCTGCATAATGTCAGTTGATTCACTGACCCGGGACATATAGAGCAGAGATTTAAATCTGAGATGTCGTGTATGCATAATACTAACATAATTTTAGGTATACCTACCTCTTCCACAATGTTTTCAAACCTAACATTAAGCTTGAAGTGGCTACTAAGCGTAAAATTGTCATAATCATGGTTTTGTCTATGTCTCGTTTCGTGTGCTCTGCCTACCCCTTTTGGAAACATAGTCGTGAGTGTATGTATGTATGTCTGTTTTAGGTTTAAAAACAGATGGAAGAGGTTTGATAGTGCCAGGTTGCTAACACGTCGCCTAAAGCATACCAAAACCCTTACCTTCCTTAGTCACCTCTTACGACAGCCATGGAATGGAGAGCTGTTATTCTAAATTCTAACCCAACATTACACAGGTAATACATACAACAACAAAAACAAATGACGTTGTAGATGTAAATTATGTATACAATCTGTTATGTATACGATGTTAAGCCAAGTCGCTACTATTTTTACAAGCGCCTAGCCCGATGACTCGCGTTTCTTGCATTTGGCCGGAATCTCTAATGCTCGCAAGTGATTCATGAAGGACCGCTGAAGCTGATTTATTGCACCAGCGTTGAAGCCTGACGTTTATTGCGTCAAATAGCCTCAATATACGCAAACAAACTTACTTATTCACCTAGTAAAGGCGCCACTGTATCACGAAAATAGTCAAATTTGTACGTGGCTCTGGTAGTTCGCATTTCAGACGGCGGCACCCGGTAAGTTGGCACGGATTTTGGTAACGTTACGTGCGAGTGAATGTGTAATTTGTGATGTTTATGTAGTTTTGTAGGGGAAGGAGTGCTTGTGACAGCAACAAAGGGTTATGCGTGCATTACAGTGGACCGAAACAGTGGTTGCCAAGTATTAGTCAGAATTACAAACGCTGAGGCTCAACGTATTTTTTTAATAACGTTAAGTTATGCTTGTGTTTGTCACATATCTACATAGTTAAAGAATTTGGTTCGGGGTTAATTATTTGACACATTGGTAAGTTCATATTGTTAATAATTTCAGCATATTTTAATCATTTTGATGCGTAACGACAGGTATGTTTGAAATGAACCAATCAATGAATCAATCATGATACGTAAATTAAGTGATTCAATTGGTTCATTTTACATATATACCCCTCACACACATCTACGCACATCTCTCGTGACAACGCAGCCTTAAGAGAGACTACACTATTTTGACACAGTTTTATAGCTGTTGTCCCGATCGTGCGCAGTCTCTTGCCAGTCGTCGACATGAAGAAGTCGCAGATCTGCCTGGACATTGTTCCCCCAGCGGTACCTAGGCCTGGGTCGTCCAACCGGGGGGTGGCCAGTCGGTCGTCCACGTACGCTCTCTTGACAACACGATCCTCTCACATTCGGAGTAAGTGCCCGAACCAGCGAAGTCTGTGTGATTTTGTTACGCCGATGATGTTGGGCTCAGCTATCAGCTCCTGGATCTCTATGTTTTTCCGAATCCTCCGCGTGCCGTCGTCTCTCTTGACAGGTCCCAGGATCTTGGCGTGCTCTCGTTTCGGAGGCCAAGACCCTCTTTGGATCGCTGAGCTAATTAGTAAGTTATTTTTATTTTTATTTTTTCTAGCTATTCTTTTTCAGCGTGTATTCATCCACTGCTGAGCTTACTCCAACGCTTCGCCATACCAAACGGTTTTACGCATGTCGTACCCAGGCTGTGTCAAGTGTTGCCAATCTTTAGCAACCTAGTGATCATACCATTAAGTGCCTGTCAAAATTAGCTGTTCCAGTTTTGAATGTCTCACTGCTGGGCATACCTTACTCCAACACTTCGGCATACCAATCTGTTGTATGCCTGTCATGCCCATTGTTTCCAATCTTTGGTAACCGTTTACCCAGTGTTAGCATGCCATCATCAGTGTTTGTCTAATCGAGGCAGATAGGATATCGAGTTAACGCCTCTTCACTCACATTGCTTACGTCGAGTAATCCTGTTCGTACAAGCACTTATCTCGCAGCAGCTAAAGTGTTTGTTATGTATTCTGCTTGATAATAATAAACTTATGTTCGCACGTTAGTAAATACAAAAGTCTCTTGGGATTTGCATGAGTTGATGTATGTTTTTGGCATGATCATGAAAGTACAAATTAAGTAAGTTATAAAGTCGTTATGCATTGTGAAACTGTAACTGATTAAAGTTTCTGAATGTTGATATTCTCCATTTTATGTAAAATTAAACAAATTGTAAATATTTTTCAATAAACCAACAGTTTTCCCAAAAAACAACCATCAAAACTTAGTAAAGGCAACAACATTTTAATAAAATTACATAATCATCAAAGGACTCTTGTGATCTGAAGTAAACGATCACATTTACATAAATATCATGCCGGTATTCCTCAATGAGGTACGTCAATCACTATTCCATGTGTTGATACGACTTTAAACATAATATATGGTCATGTTTTTAAAAATAAATGGAGCCAATAGTGACAGTTTATTAAAACAAAAGACTACATATTTATGTAAAAATCACTATAAAATTTCACTGCGAACGGTAGCTCTACTAACTGTTTACCATTAAGATAACAACCATCATTCACAGAAACAGTTGCCTTCGCCAGATTAACGGTTCGACAACAATCTTACGTCTGTGTTAATCTTAATTACCTCTCACCAATAAACAGATACACTTGCATCTGATTACAATAAAAGCCGTTGCAAATCTTCCAGCGAGTGCTATTAGAGCCCACGCTACCACTGCAACCGGTACGTCTAGTGTGTTCAAAACGATCATGCAGTCCATAACGATTTCGTTTGCGAGTTATCGCAAAATTGTATGGAAACTGAAACAGCGCCGCCAGCGGAACGTTTGCACAACTGCCGCGATCAGCACTTCTCCATACAATTCCGCGTTAAGTCGCAAACGTAATCGTTATCAACTGTATGATCGTATTGAACACACTAGACGTACGGGATGCGGGCAATCTTGTAAACAGAGCGACTGGAAGTCAACAGTAATCACGTGACAAGGTGCAGCAATTAGCTAACACAATCTGGGTTTTATAGGTCTGTATGACAGTCATGACATGATTACGATGTCCAAGTCTAAGGGACACAACGTACCTATTCCTATTAGCAAGTTTTCTCAGTTAAATCGGGTTCAAAGTAGATAGGAATTTTGTTTTACATTAATAAATAGGTATTCGGCAAAATCGCAAGCTTTGATTTTTCACGAACAAGCAAAATAATTTCCTTGATAGAACTAATTAATTAGGTAGGTGTACTTCTGTTCACTTTTCTTGATAGCCCATAATTATCAAAAACGACAAAGTATTCAAAAACTGTAATGTCTAATAAGTCAGTAAATTTATTTGCAGTGATCAGAAAATTTATAAATTTTCGTCAACATAAATTATGTGCGTGCCGGCCGGGTCATGTTTTTCGCTTGATTTCTTATTAACCAGTCTTCTTTTCATATTACGCCTACGTAGGTCGTGTGAATGTGGATAGAGCGGTGCAAGAGGAAAGGCTACGAATTAGTCCGAAGTCTGTCGAGCCAAAGTCGATTTAAAGATCCAAGTTATCCGGTTCAATTCCCTATAAATCGCGGGAAAGGCCAAAGCATGAGGGTATCCGTAAATAACGAACGTGAGCTACGTAGATTAACCACCAAAACGTGTAAAACTAAACTGACCTCACAGTGTAAAAGCAGTTAAAACGAGTACGGGATCTCTAAGCAAATTGCACGGCATCCATTGCAGTTCAAGTCAACGGGCGCCGGGGGCAATGCAGTTATGACGTCATTAGCACGTTATGTGACGTCATAACTCTCAGCTACCTTCCGCCTGTCGGCTATTACGGGGATGGATGGGCCACGCGGTCCAAATGTGCCTTATTATATTTGGGAGTTGAGGTTGCTTTGTACAGCCGGTTGGTGGAAGCCGGAATCCAAATAATTTAGATGAAGACGAATAGAAATATCAAATTGTCAAATAATAATACTTTTTTTTTATAATTAAGTGGTGTTCTTGAAATGATCGATATCTAATGTTTGTACCCGAGATACAAGTGGTTTGACCATGTTATATTTAAAAAAAGAAGATTTTTGTAATCAACCTAATTTAAAGGTTTCTTTAGGTACAAAATTCGGTAGTGGTGGTACATCACTATTTTTGAATGGCAAAGAATAGGCAGCACAGAACTTTAAATATGTATTAAACAAATGTGACCCCGAATTGTTCATGCAATCACGGCATCCTTATTTCGTGTATTTTTGGACAGAAAGTACTTACCATGTAGGTATCTGGAGTCTAGATGTCTGGAAATACCTATTTAAATATTTAAGCATTGACATATTTCAAGCTTATAATAAAGTACTTACAATAAGCAGAAAGTAAACAACAAAGACAACCCAATCTTAGAATTCTCCCCGAATTCAGTTCAAATATTAGTCAGGAAGTTAGGACCGGGATAATAATCCGAATACACGATGATTGCCATAAAACACACTAAGCTCCGAGTAAACTCAACACTAAGGGCCGCTGTAATATTCACCGCGAGATCCCAAGCTACCTCCGAAAGCTGTAAAAATCATTCATACACCAAAGCAACCATAACGCGCGACTACCAGACACTAATGAGAATAGTTGCCCCGTACCCAGACAATGGCTTCATAAATCGCATGATCGTATCGCCGGTGCAAAACTGCTAAAATAGTACCGGCGAGGACATTTATATGTGTATTTATTCCCATTGTAATTTATGCGCTCCGTCCACTACCAAATCGGGTGGGCTTAACTTCTGCCGGCCTAGCAGAGCAAGGCGCAAGTAGAGATACGCGCGAGATTGGCTCTACTTGTCTCTGTCTAACTAGAGACGTCAGAAAGTGAGAGGTAGACTATCCCGCGCGCGAGGCGACTAGTTTGTGGCCGTGCTAAGCCTAAAGATCTTATTGGGTGCTGGGTTCAGTTAACCTGGCAATTGCTAAGCGATTGTTATTGCGGCTTGTAAGGAAGTGATACCCGCTGCATTTTAATAGCATACATGTGTAGTACAGTTGAGGTAAATGTTGAACTATTAACGCCGCGTGCTAACTGCTACTTGCACAAAAATGTACCAGCTACGGGCATGTGTATTACTGGCTTAAAAACAAACTCACTCTGCGAGCTTAGCACGGCTACACGTGCGAGTCAAATTCTGCTCTGGATATAACTACTTGTCATTTTCTGAGGTCTCTAGTTAGACAGTGACAGGTATAGTCTATCTCGCACTTCTTGTTCCGCACGTTGTTGTGCTAGACGTAACGTTCGCAACATAAAGCGAATTAAAAACATACTGAAAAATCGTTATTTTCAATGGTATGGCATTCTGAACGCCATTTTCTGCTTACGACTAGATATTGAATAAATTACGAACAGAAATAACTATTTTTAAGAGACTGAAGAAAGATTTAACATTAAAAGTAGCCGTACCGTACGTTTTAATTAAGTTTTGCGGCTATTGCCAAAACTTTACTACATAATTTTAAACAAAAAAAAACCGACTTCAATTCTATACTAATATAATAAAGCTGAAGAGTTTGTTTGTTTGTTTGAACGCGCTAATCTCAGAAACTACTGGTGCGAATTGAAAAATATTTTTTGTGTTGGATAGACCATTTATCAAGGAAGGCTTTAAGCTATATAACATCACGCTGCGACCAAAAGGACCGAAGAAACAGTGGAAAATGTAGGAAAAACGGGGGAAATTTGTCACTATTCCACGCGGACGGAGTCGCGGGCACAACTAGTTAGCAATATTTTGAAAGTATTCTGTTTACTGAATGTAAAATCTTGACTTCATCAACAAATTACCGAAAACGCCGTACATCTCCATATAAAATTTGAAGAGTTCCCTCGATTTCTCCAAGATTCCACCATCAGATCCTGGTGTCGTGCAAATGGGACCAATTTCGAGTTATACCCTTTCGATTAAAAAAAAAATTTTGAAAATCGGTCCACGGGTTTTCGAGTTATCGAGTAACATACACACAAAAAAAAAATAAAAAAAAAAAAAAAAAAAAAAAAAAAAAAAAAAATTAGGTCGAATTGAGAACCTCCTCCTTTTTGAAGTCGGTTAAAAATATGAATTAGTTCTTTTCATTTACGAAACAATTGACATTCGGCATTCCACTTTGTTTCTCGTAGGACAGCAAGCAGCCTTTGCGTCAAATCCCCTCGGGGATAAGTTCGCCTTTGTCCATAAAACTGTTATCCTGTATTTTGTTTTATATATTTGTTTTATGTACAATAAAGAGTCATACAATACAAATTTAGATTTAAACATACCGAAGTCGAGTTTTGATACTCTGATTGAGACACTGTTAAAAGGAGTTAAGTAGTCTTAGAAATTGTACACACCTATCTACCTGACGAGTCTGTTTGAAATAATAATCCTAGTATTTTACTAAATACAAACACTCTGCGTACTTAACCGTCTTCAAGCCCTAAATTATATATTTAATTAACAAAAGAGCCGTACACATAACACTTCAGCAACGAATATTTATGATTCTCATGAGTTACTCATAATTTAAGAGTTATGCGAGCTTTGTACTCGCTTGCCTGTAAATAATTTCACCTTGTTTCAGGCTAAAATTGAGAAAACTTCATCTTCAAAGATGTTCAGCGACCGTATTAGGTGTTCTTGGAAAGCTAAGTCTTTATTAAACAAGAAGTTATAGCCAATTTATTTTACGTCAGTTAGAAACTTAACTAGCCTTAACCTATTTTCCTAATGAATTGTCATCGCACGTACATACATACATAAACATAATACAGTGGACAAGAAACATTACATGGTGAAAACTAGGACTAATTAAAAAAAAAAACAATCATCATCATTTCAGCCATAAGACGCCCAGTGCTGAAAATGGGTCTCCCTTTACACTTCCATGAGTATCTTTTGGAAGCGACCTACATCTAGTGTCTTCCGGGGACATTTGTAAGGTCGTCTCTCGTCTGTCTATCCTGTAGGTGGACGTCCTACGCTGTGTTTGCTGGTCCGTGGTTTATACTAGAGCACTTTTCGACCCCATCGGCCATCTGCTCTTTGTGTAGCTTGCCAATTACCACTTCAACAAAACAATAAACAGTTGAAACATGGATGAAAGAGGTATAAAAGTGACAAGTGCTAGCGTGTCGCCTAAAGCATACCCTTGCCTAGCCTAGCATAATCCTTAAATAACTATATCTGACATAACTATATCTGTCAGGTAGACTATCTCGCGCGTGTTGTGTTGCTAAACCTACTGATACCAAGGCAATTATTTATTAGCTGCAGCGTATACTCTACAACCAGGGTATACGAACTCAACGAATCCCAATATCTCGAAACTTCCAAAAAAAACCTAATCTTTGAAACGTTACCAAATTAAAACACAAAGAGCATGTATCGAAGGTAATCGGCCCATACATACGGAGATTAGTAATAAAATCATTCCATTAAACGGCACGATTGTAGGGATTTGTAGGTACCCGTTATCCTACGGGACTCAAAAGGAAAAAAGGTCGAGTAATTTGTCTTTACTTGGAGGATTTATGTCGGGATCTTCTGCACTGAGTAGGCAATGGCACTGCCTCGCCCGATTACGAGGCATGTGAGGAACCTAAGCACATTATATGACTGACGATTTGTAACGTTAAAACGACTGTTTCTTTGTTTAAAGGATAGTCACGGGAGGCGCTTCATCTTTGCCGGAACGTGCTGAAAGTACCTTTAGTAAAGGTACATTTAGTGCAAAGGTTGTTCCTAGGGTTCCGTAGCTCTCGAATAAAAGTTGAACTCATATTAAGATCAGTTTGTTATCCGTCTAAGTAGACGAACACGACACACAACGGACGACAGACTTGTGTCCGTTTTTTCAGGAAGAGAGTTTTTAGTTCCTAACTTTTGAAGAACTATTTAAATTTTGGTTTCCTTTAACTTCTCCTTTAACCTTTAATTTCTCCAAAACTTTGTATTGAGTTTCACTCAAACCTAGGCAAAAGCCACCGCAAGGAAACTGACCTTCAAATGAAGAAAAAAACATCGATTACATTTTATCGCATACATTACACCCCTCTTTTGGCGTCAGGGGATAAAGATGGCAACCCAAAATAATTAACAATGCATTTACATTACGTGGGTTTTTTTTAAACTCTCGAAAATCCGACGCGTGCTACACTACAGATCAAGATCCAAGCGACACGCAGCTTTCGCGCCTGCGCGTCATTACATAAGTAAATTAACGCTGCGGCGGCACGCGAGCGGCTTCTCTGGATTGTTTTTCTCTAAGCCATAGCAACGCAGCTTTGCACTTGTTCCTTAGAGACTAAAGCAGTGTTTCACAAACTTTGTTCTGCCGTGACCTGGCAATGTTCACGAGTTAATACTTTTAAACCTGGTACCAGTAAGGAAAATAAGAAACTTTATTAGAAGTCAAAACGGCAATGCCACGAACTGGTATTTTATTTTTATGGCCTTGTCAGGTGTGACCAGGTCAAAACCATATGGGAACAAGCGCAAAGTTGCGTTGCGCTGTAAAAGTGTAAAAGCACGTATAAATAGGAGATCCGCGCGATTGGAACGCATTCGTTATTGTTTCTGTGTATATTTCAATACGAGAAAGAATCTACTGCGAGAAAAAAATCATTTGAGAAAAAGGTAATGGAAATTTGGCTATTAAGAAAAAAACAATTATGTGGAAATTATCTAACAAATCAAAGTGCCTAAGCTACACCAGTACAGCGTCAGGCATTCGGGCGTTTACTTTATTGATTTTGTTAGAAAATACGAACAAAACCTACGTTTTTATCCTCCTCTTAGTAGTATGAGTCTGCCCGAGACTTCCATCGGGCAGGTTAACGCAATCGCCGCACGCGAACCTGAATTAACTACCTATATCACATTACCGAAATGGTTGTTGCACTGAGTAATACAGGAGGAGAAAGATTGTGGGTCCGTGGGCTGCCTAAACGATACAGGAACGGGTTATTTGAGATTTAATGAGCTACAATTTTGTTTTGTATTTCATTAATGCAGACCGGAAAATAATTTTATTGTTTGTGGATATATGGACTTTAGCAATGTAATTCCCGATTCAAAAAATAAATTTTATTAATGAAAAAACCTAATAGGTACCTATAGGTCGCGTGATGTGTTAAGATCTTTCGACAAAATAAGAATAATGCGGAATATTAAATTGGTACCCGACATTCTACCAATTTATTTGTCACGAACATAAAACAAAATTTAGTAATATCAGGGCACCTCTTTGATTTTCCACCAAGTTCCATTTCACATTCACGAATTTATTAAGCCAAATATTGAAACTTAATAAATATACATCGGTGATTCAGTTAATTTGTTGGCATTATTTAATAAAATAAAATAGTTCTCAAGTTATAGAAGTGTGATCCTTTAGACGCGAACAATGTTAGAGAGCCGTTAGCCATACAGCCGCTCTTAAATGGCAGTGAAATTTTCGTTGTTATTTTTGGCTTCATATATCAAATTTATTTGTCCTAGGGGTACACTAGCTACGTGTAAATTTATATTATATTGTAGGCATCAACCCGCTTTCATCACAATAAATAACAATTCAGAGAGGGAAACAATTCAATTGCTTTTTTCACCTGTCAATAAACTTTAATTATGTCCCATGGTTGGCAAAAATGTGTTCTACGTAGTTTACATAAACTTGAATCTGTTTATGGAGCAACAAGCAACACATGGGCACTTGGCCAAAATTGTAACTAACGCCTAATGCTGTCTAAGGTAGTATTAGAACACCACTTTGTCAAAGTCGAGGGCCTTAACTAGCCTTTTGTAAGTCTGGCGCAGGTGAATACTATCGTGAAAAGCCAAAATATTGTACTGCACCCTAAATATAAATTTAATTGTTTAATTATACATTGATCGTGTATATATTTTTAGCAGTTCGTATAAAATGTTGACAGGGACGTAAACTGTTCAGAGAAGCAAACAACAAGATGATTGAAAACGTCTGAAGAAGAACTGTTGGACGTAGAGTATGAGTTTGTTTGAAGGCGCGCCATCAAACTCTTCTGCACTTCTGATCTCTACGCACTTCCCACCGTCCGATACAAGTTGCCGCTTCAGCAAAACACAAGCTACTTATCTAGCGAATTGTTTCATTTTGTACTTTAGTCAATGTGAGCATAATCGAGAACAGCACCTTATTATCCCCTAACCCATTAACTCACTCGCACAGCAAATAGAGTGAAACTGCGTCGTATATCGATGATCGAAGCTCGCGCCATCGCCGTCGCTATTATATCGCGCGGTAGATTTACTTCATCGACGCACGCACACATTTTAACTGATATATGAGTTGTTGCGACGGTGAAATTGAGCAAGCTTCTGCAACATGATTTTACTGAAAATTGTGAGTCTCCTGTTAAGAGGTTTCAATACCAATTGATTACATAACAAGGGTTAGATTCCATTATGTAATGATCTGTGACAATACATGTCCGAATCTTGATTGGATTACACTAAAGGATTGGTTGTGGTAATAGGTAGGTAAATGATCGACAATGCGGAATCGCATTTACATATTAGTGGTATTGTATGTTTACATGTAAAAATAACGTTTACGAGTACATTTAAATGCCTGTAAACTCCTAATATCACTACATAGCAATCCCGCGGTCTTAATAATTTAACTGGTATAATGATGAACGCGGACACACTTTATATGGAATCATCACTGTAACTATTTTTTTTTAATGAAAATTACTGTTGCTTATGAACACTTGTTTTCATCTGAAAATATTCACCTTGTTTAGATTACTTTACCTTTCTAAAAACAAACGGCAAAGCCGATTTATCGGGTGAGCTGTTGATATAATTTGCGGAGGAGGTAAGTGATAGCACATTAGGTACAATCACTTGAAACGGAGCGTTCACATCCATTCACACGCCGCTAAAGGTTCTTTCCGAAGATTAATGAAGATACATAAACAACACGTGTACAAATTACAACAAAAGCAAATATAATACAGGTACCACCAGCAAATGAAAACAAGCACGAACATTTTCATAACACAACAAAATATGTTGAATCGAAGCGTTCAATTTCAGTGGAGCGAATTCCTACTCACAAAATATTATGTCGGGCCAAAGCAACGCACGGATCTAGTCTTCGCGGAAAATAGATGAAAGGAAAGTCTTTGTTTATTTTGGTAACACTTGTTTTGAACTTCGTATGTGCTAAATTAGTAGCATATATCATGATGTTTGTTCCCAAACGTTACATGTAAATAACAAGTAACAGATCCGCACTAAACAGGTCGATGCTTTCTTCGTAAAAAGAAACAAAAACATTTGTTTATGAATACAAACTCGTCAATTACAAAAGTTGCCAGCATTGAAAATTGCAAGAAAAGCATTGGAAGAGACGAGAACAATTTAAAAAAATACGTTTGTACACGACAGGCTTGTAATAAGAGAATAACGAACGTATCTTTGATCTCCGAAGATCGTCGATTAGGGGATCGCATGTCTGCCAAGGACGCGGTCTAGATACAGTGGTATTACTCCGTGATGAGTTGGCAACATAAATACTGGAGCTTGAGTGTTGCCTGATTCTGATTGGAAAAATAAATTTTATTCATTGCCTATTAGTTTCATATAGTTGAAAATAGAACTGAAAATGTTGGTATTGAATTGAAAGTACCTAATGGTTTCTTAGGTACTATTTGATGGTGAAAACCGTAAATGTTGGGGTAGTTGATGAGAGCTAAATTTAATAATAATTATTGAGTGTTTTTGTATCTCCATTATTATTTCATTTGGCCCTAATCACACCTGATTAGTTGGTTTGGGCACTTAGAGACGACGGATTTATATGGATTTTACCAAACAGATTTATATGGTGAGTATGGATGGGTGCATTAGAAGAGGGATGCCTAGACGGACTTGCTTTAATCAAATCGAGAACAATTTGTAAAAAAAAAGTCAAGTGAAGACTACCCGAAACCGATAAATAGATTGATGAATGTGGATGAAGTGAAAGGGGTATGTCAGGATCGCAGCAAGTGGAATAAAGTAGTCTTTGTCAGCTGCTGTGATAAGAGTTGTGATGGTCTGATTGTAGATATGTACGACTGAAGCACATTTACCTACCAATAGTCCAACCATCCTTTTGCGACATCTACCCGTTATACTAAAACCTAACACAAACAGACGCTAAAATTATCATCTACAGCGTACACGACGCAAGCGTTTTGTAGACGCTGCAATGAATTTCCAGCAGGAATCAGAATACGGGCTGTGTACTAATTTCCTGTAACAACATTATTGTGACATGAGGAGCTATGATTAACCGTGTTTTCTTTTGTGCTGAAACAGCTTGATTACAAAATGAAAAGGCATGGAACCAATAGCACCATTAGGTAATGAACACGCAACGTCGAATGTACAGTCACGAACCGGGATTGTTGAGCCACTTGCCACTGTTCGCAATTTAGACGTGTAATCAATGACCGATGAGACCGACTAGA
>BHDV01003468.1:137261-157426 GCA_005406045.1 Adoxophyes honmai | reverse complement strand
ACACTAAGCATGGGTAGTACATTGCTGGCTCGATTTATTTTGTTAGGAAACATGAAAAAAATTTTTTTTCATTTTAATTAATTAAGATCATTTGGGATTAATTACTGATACGTTAAATAGTCTACATTTTAATTTTTTGCTTTAGTTACAGGCCCCACCCTGTATAGATATGTGGCATAGGCTGAACACATGAAATGTGATATACCTAGTTAATAGCATGACTGTTCCACATTCCGCACCCACTTCTAGCTTATTTTCAAATTTTAATATACATTATGTTTAATAGTGACATGTTGTTACCCTATCGCCTAAAGTATCTGACCTATTTATTTAGTCGCCTCTTACGACATCTACGAAAGAAATGGAGAAGTGTAATTCTAAACCCGATAAGTATACTTGAATTTAGTCTTGAGTTAAAACTGAGTAAAATTTTTTGTGAGATACAATACTCATTTATGCTTTATTTTAGGCATAACGTAAATAATTGCATGTTTTCGAAAATTATCTTTCTCCGCGAAGCAAACTGAATTAGCAATCTAACTGTTGAGTGAAGTGTAGTGTAACAAAATTGGAGTGTTTAATGAATTGATTGTAGTGCACGGGTTTCAGGTATCGAGGCCTAAGCGTTTTGTTTTACATTTGTAACAGCCTGACAGGTATTTAGCAACGTGTTGCATACATTCTATTGTGCCAGTTAATTTTACGCAGAACAGTTATAATTAATTTACAAAATAAACGGTTGAGTGAAGAGAAGTGATTTGTTATTATCGCCTAATAATAATTGTTTATAATTGTGCCTACATTTCCAGTTGTTTAAACAAAAAATTGTCTAGTAAGATCATTATGCCTTTTTTAGTATCAAAAACCGTTTTTAATGCAAGAAGGCCAGGGGACTCCTTTGAATGTATTTTGTTTGAGTCTTCCAGCTTTTAGTGAATAACATTATTGACACGCAGAATGCGCCATAGAAACTAAAACAATAATTTGTTCAGAAATTTTATTAATAAAGAGACAATAAAAACTGTAATAGTTTCATTATACTTACTGCTATTGCAAATGTAAGAGACCAAAGCACCAAGGGGCTTGCTGGTACGTTATAATATCCTGTGGATTTTCAATAATATATTTCAGTTTCGTTTTGAAGTTTGTAATAATCAACGGTTTGTCCCGTCTCCGAACAGGATTTTTTCATTAGTTATTGTTTGCCTAATCGTAATATCAAAAGCTATATAATGTTGCAAATTAACATTGTTAGGAACAGATTCACAACGCAGCATATTGTTAGTTTAATAAGAAATAAAATGTTTACATTGTTTCTAAGTATTATTTTAAATACCTGTAAAACTATTTGCTAAACATCAACGATTGTTTACTCCTCAATATTTTTCTATCCACAACTGGGACAGTCATACGCTACGGCAAAGCCATGTTTGTAAATTATGTTATTGTTGAACATATTTGCGTAACAGAACAGAACGAGACATAATTTCAGCAAACTATTACCTAATGTAAAACAACCAGTTGGCATTTGATCCATCGCCCGTGGTGTGCATTCGGATTTTTAATACAGTCGTTTGTAGTCGGCTCGCTACCGACTTTTGTTTGGAAATGAATCTGATTTTGCCAAATAAGATCGAGGATTACGTTACGATTGACCCAAAACATGTACAGATGGATAAGAAAAAGTGCATAATGTAAAATACAATATTACACTGACAAATTGCATCGCCATAAATTTCATGGACTATGCCTTTCCCCAACAGTATGTTGAGGCATGGAACAAGTCAGTTATAAAAAAACAAGTTAACTTAACTTGGTGGTTAATTGTTAAGCGATCTCATGTCAGCGCATATGCTAACACGTCTGTAGAAGTACATAATTACTACCATTAACGTCACAAGCCCTTTAAGCTTCTTGTTGTGCCTCTGGGTAGGCAACTCATCAATAGTCCGTCTAGTAGGTATTGCGAATGCCTATAGACAATCGTCTATGGTTACCAGTAACGTACTTGCATGTTTGTTTTCCTTGATAATTGAACTTGTTTTGAAACAAATTGCAGAAAGTTTAATTTTCGAACTCATAATGAACTTCAACTATGTATTAACTATAGTACATTGAGCAACTAGGGGAGGAAATGGAACATTATTAACGAGAGGCTGTTAGAAGCCCGACGCCGCAGGCGGAGGGCTTTTATGCCTCGAGTTTATAATGTCATTTACTCCCCGTGTTACACACAATGTTTTTCATCACATTTGCGAGGAAAAACTAAAAATTAAAGAAAATTCATAACATCACGTCACCGCGCCGCACTATTTCTTTTGCGCTGTCACTGCTGTCAGTGCGTTTAGGTCTATTGTCACTTTTTTTAATCATATACCACAGACAAGAACTATGTTTCGTACAGAATTCGAATAGTCATACAGCCAGATTCTACCAAAAAGGTTCAAACTATACGAAAAATTCAAATTAAAAAACGCGTTGACATACATCTAAAGTATTAAATTAATACAGTTTCATAATGCATACATTAATTTTGCATTTAAAAATTTACCCTAAACTTTTAATAGCAGAATTTTTATTTTTACATTTGTAACCTCCTTAGTCTGAACTAACGTACCTATACTAACTTTTGCAATTTTTAAAACTAAACTTTACCTCCCATAGGATGTAATGATAACTCCCGCGGTTACAATTTAGGCCTTTGTCCTGAAGGATACGCGCTTGTAACACCACCATTGACGAGCAAGTGTGATGAAAATATATATACTTATTTCTGCTATTTACTTATAAGAGTATGCAAGCAAACCTGTAAGAAAGGATCTCTTTGTGCAATAATAGCGACATGCTACTTGCAACGCACGCGCATCGGTGGGCGGAGCAGTGTCACTGCCACACATTCAGTGCTCCCCAAACATATGGGCGAGCATTAAATGGGAGGTCCCAATTTTATTATGATTACGAATTATCATACAATGACTATACAGTTGTTAGAAGGCTAACCTGACTAATAAGCGACGCTGCGGTTTATTCCGTATTAAAAATTGTCTTTGATAAATAGTTCGAGAGCAATCTTGATGCCATTCGGCCGTGGCTTTTCTGTCTTTGGTGTTCGATTACGACAGCCTATTGAATTGAAGATCAGATACACGGCGTGTCAATCTGTATGAGTTAGAACATCATTCAATATAATTACGCTACTTGGTGACTGCGCATCGTTTGCGGAAGGTAATACGATATGGTTATTAAGACGGGCTTGGTATGAACGCTTCTGATGCTGTGGGAAAAACTCCAAAAAGAGGGATCTCTTTTCAGGCAGTTATTATGCTCTGGAGACATGGGGACTGACATCTACAAAGAGAAGGTTGAAAGTTGTATTTATGCAACCGATTAAAGAAACTCCTTTAGCGCGATGTAGAACAGTGACAATCACGTCACAATGACTGGTGGCGCTAGTGTCGCCACATCCGTACTATCTACAAAGATGTTGACGTTGCGTTGTTTTATTGCGGCAATTAATTTAAAGAGAAAAACGTCTGCCCACTGTTTTATATTGCGCACTTACACGCACAATTCTTTTAATCGTAATCCACCATAGCAGCCTTTTTTAAACAGCTTAAAACAGCCTACGTGCATCCCGTTCTTGAGTAACGTTGCCATTGTTACGTCACCTGTTTTAATTAAATTATCGCCGCCCATGGAGCTCCTTTTGTATAATGTGCTATAAATCACAAGGTGCTGGATGTCAACTGCATGTCTCTTGGTAGGCTGTATAATGTATGCTTATCAAGCGATATTAACGCGTAAAGCCTATTTAATATTTATAGTTTCAGTTGCATTAGACGCTGGTTGCATTATATCAGTAAAGTAGAGGGGTTTGCATTGACAAAAGACGATCAACCTCGGCAGAGTAGCGATAGTAAATTGGCATTTTTCCTCTGTAAAAATATGACTGTGTTTATTTTGATAAGCCTTGGGACAGTCTTGACAGGGTTTGTGTAGACGTGGGTAAGATGTCATTACACGGTAAGGTTGTGTTGGTCTTTTGACAGGTCGTTTCTTGGCACTGATTTGGCGAGTGTCAGAATGATTGAGTGACGTCGTGGGAGGGCGCCAAAGGCTTACTAAACGCCGGTTGAATCGTTGATAGAAACGAATTGCGACAGAGTGTGTGAAACTTGCTAACCATCGGACCAAATGTCAGGTTTCTTTATAAAATTTAGGGCCACTTGCCAATTAAAATGTTGCAAGTTGAGGTTAAGATATTAGTAAACAAAACTTTGTGTGTTGTTGTGTTTATACACCCCTTAAAAACAGACGTGTTAGCTAATTGAAAAACAATAAAAATAAATATTATTTTTCTTTTTTCTATTGACCCTTAAGCTTCTGCAGCTGAATTAGCACGGCAAGTCACAAATCGAAAAGCACGCGATATTGGCTACACCTGTCAAAATGTCTTTTTTAACAACTGTCGTTAGAAAATGGCAGAAGTTCTTTCGCCCGAAGCCTAGGATTTTAGAATTATGAAAGCCTTCCTACGTACTGAAGAATTTAGATTGGCATACTAGCTGGCATAAAAGCAACAATGTAACCCGCGTTAATCGAACTCATTATACTAATTTGTGCAAGAGTTGTATTTAATTAAATCAGATATGGCATACTGGTTCTCAATAGTAGGAAAATCGATAAGAAAAAACGTGATGGTAATGTAGTAAACAAGGGAGTCGATGAACTGGGCTTGCAATGTTTGGATTCAAGGGCACGACAGATGTCTTCCATCGCAGCCTTTAAAGGGGTACTAAAACAAATAACTATATTTTTGTAACTAGCATCTATTTTAGCATTTTGGAGGAATGCTGGCGTGAATTTTAACAGATGTGGTTAATGCTTATATTATCATCAATTTTAAACTTGACATACCACTGTTATTTTTATAAGTCTCACTAGACTCCGTTATGGTAAAATAAAACGCATGACGGATAAACTGATTTGCGCTCGTATAACTGCAGCCGCCGTGGCGCGTGGCTCCCGATCATGGGTCATTTATCTCGATACAAAGACGTGAGGGTATCTATTTTATTTCATCACTGTTTACGTATTGTAATTTTTTTTTGGTGCTTTTTTATGGCACAAACATTTAATAAACTGAACAAATTCCCAAATAAAAAAAAATAGACCACCGTCTGTAAGGGTTTAACACAAATCATGGGATGATAAGGTTCCTGTGAATACTTGACACACACATGTAACCTAAAATATCAACCATGTTTAAAATTTGCTTTTCTCCCACATAAAATGTCGAGGACACGCATTCGTCAGAGGTCAAAACCAAAACCACATTAATTTAATCATTAATTAAGAATTAGTTAAGCCACAATTAAGCAACTAACCATTTAAACACGCAATCATCCTAAATGTAAAACATCCTATGAGTATGTACTAGCTATGTATATTTTGTAAACACATTTTGCGTTAATAATTGGGTTCGATTCGCGTGAAATGCACAATTCGATCAATAACATACTGGGAAGAGATCTACTCTCAGTTCATGGAACGATGAACGATAAAAGTATAATTTTGTATGATAAAAGACAAATTAAATTTTGCGTTTTTTTCTATGTATAATCCTATGCAATGAATCCGAGACAAAGCAATTACCGGTGATGTCATTAGACACAAACAGTTGACAAAACGTTGACACATCCTACTCAGCGGAGACAATCGAAGGAACCCCTTTAAGATAGACCAGGAAGTAACTCAAGGGAGATTCAGTCACCTTGGGAACGGTGCACGTTCTTCTTTACTCGATTTTAGTTGATCAATGTTGTGGAAAAAATTACTTCGAAGTGTTATACGCTGTTACTAGTTGAGGTTCTGTACAATATTATTTTAGAGAAGTGCATGTAATGCGTGTACAGAATCAAAGTGCAAAGTGGAAAAAGTGGAAGACGTAGAGATATATTTCAACACGAAATTACCGTGTGACTTACCTACGTATATTGAAATTAACGGATAACTCACGTCTTAAAAAGGTTAGCTCGACATATTTCGGGTTAGTCGTTTATTTTTGTCGAACGAAGGGTTACACGCAATACAAACAAAATTACTTTGTAAAGATACATCTATACACACACACACACACACACACACACACACACACAGCTGTAGACTCAGTATTAATGCTTTTATACTTTACTAACATTATGTGCAGCTCTACCCTACATTTAAAAACTATAACATGAATGACAATGGAAACGAGGGTAGTCGTAAGTCGGTACTAGTTTCGTCGGCTACGAGCAGTGACACCATCAGGTACGAGTGATGGCGAGCAGTGCGCGTTTGGCAGCAGTTGCATATCGGAATGCACTAACTTGTTTGTTTTAAGTCTCATTTAATTTGAGGTTTCCATACATTGAAGTAGCTTTCATTTTTCATTTAAATTTAGAATGAGTATTTAACATTTTATCATGCTCGTTTTTACATTTGAACTAATGCATTTTTGCATCAAATGAATAAGAAGCACTAATTCTGTATCACTAATTTGATTTCACCCTGATTATGTCTAGTTAATAACGAAAAATTGAGGTGTACAAGTAGGCCGTAGAGTTTTCATTGATAGGTGAAATTTTAAACTGACCACTGACCCAATGAACGAGCGACAATATTTCACGATTGACTTCGCGTACTTGAAAAACTCGGCACATAACTCACCGGAGAAACCATGCCGCAAGCTCGAGAATAATCGCAACTTAACATTTATCGCTTTGTTAAATAAATTACGTGTCGTAATGAAAGATTTCACTTACTATTGTATCGGCCATATTTCATACGGACTTCTGAAAACCGGTTTCTGAACGCATGACTCTTAACGAATGTGGGCGGTGGACGAGTAGGCAGCCAATAATAATAGCGAGGAAGCAATAAAAACCAGAGCACGGTATTTAAACGGGTTCGATGTTTTGATCCTAAAGAGTACTTGTACTTGCTCACATTTTCGTGTTGTTTTTATGAAAATACAAGCACTTGTCTTTGTTCGCGAATGTGTCAGATTAGGCACGTAGCTACCTAATCTAGAATAGTGCTATTTTTATGTTCATAATAGTGCTATTTTGTTTTTTTTTCATTACTTATTTACGAGTACACACAATGTCATTTGGAATGTAGATTATCGATTGAATAAGAATATCGATGTTTAACAAATTCTTTGTTTCTATCATTTTTCGACCATAATAAATTACCCTGGAAATATGTACATGCGTTTGTTACCCGTGTGGTGTCACGTTACAATAGCACCTTTTTGTTCCTTCCGTAGATGCGTAAGAAGCAACTAAGGACTTGGTGTGGGTAAGCTTTGGGCGACAGGTATTGTCTCAGTATTGTTTGTCTTTCATCTATATTAAGAGGATAGGAGTCGCGCTCGCGCCACTTCTCCATAAAAACGTAGTCCCCTGTTTTCTCCGTGAATAATTACATTAGAGCAAATTTTTTTTCATTAAATTTGTATCTGTTGTGGCTATGCCCCTATGATTTGCTTTTATCGATTTTCAATTTTTTTATTTTTTTATTTAGAATATCGATAAAAACAAATCATAGGGGCATAGTCACAACAGATAGAAATATAATGTAAAAAAATTTTTGCTACAATGTCATTATTCACGGAGAAAACAGGTGACTATGTTTGTATGGAGAAGTGGTGCGACTCCTATCCTCTTAAAATCTTAAATTATGGTAGAGGCTACGAAGCATGGAATGGTCATGATACATGTATTTAGTATCATTGACTGCGAGAGACTGAGCTCTGTCCTCGATACAACATTTACCTATTTGCTTTTAATTATTATAAATATGTAAATTGTCTTTATGAGGTTGTTATTGATAAGTAATGAGATTAACCAACTAATTATACTAACTGCGTTATCGTTCGTACAACCATTTGTGCCGATGTCGCTGCAACTATTTAAAGGTGAACTTGTACTTTGCTACAAAGTAGTGACGATTTGTATGCATGTGGACTCCTGTGCTGCATTAAGTGCATTGCGTGTTTCATAATCACTATCACTAGATGATGCACGAGTATGGCCCACTGGTGGGCTCCGCCTTCTTTTTGTAACTTGAGTACTGGTACTGTAAATGCATACATTTTATTTACAACCTCAAATCATTTCTTTTTTCAGTTTTCGTACATTTAAAGGAACAAGGGAACCTTTATAAGATCACCTCGCTGTTCGTCTGTCTGCCTGTCAGTTAGAATTGCGTAGAAGTACCTCTAAAAAATTTAAATGTATGCCGAATACGGTCTAGATCAGGGGTTCCCAAACTTCTCTGGGTTACGACCCACCTAATACAAGTTTACAAAGTTGAGACCCATGAATAAATATTCCGGTATTTAGTTTTAATGTCCATCGTATAGTAAAAAGGAGGAGGACTTTCATAGCTTCTTTCACTGACCATCGGATCAGTCATTTGGTGTGTCGATCTATTGGCGGGGCCCACTTAAGAGGATAGGAGTCGCGCCACTTCTCCATACAAACGTAGTCCCCTGTTTTCTCTGTGAATAATGACATTAGAGAAAAACATTTTTTTTACATTATATTTGTATCTGTTGTGGCTATGCCCCTACGATTTGCTTTTATCGATTTTCTATTTTTTTATTTTTTTATTTAGAATATCGATAAAAGCAAATCGTAGGGGCATAGCCACAACAGATACAAATATAATGTAAAAAAAAATTTGCTCTTATGTCATTATTCACGGAGAAAACAGGGGACTACGTTTGTATGGAGAAGTGGTGCGACTCCTATCCTCTTAACATTCTCTCGCGACCCACCAGTGGGTCGCGACCCATAGTTTTGGAAATGCTGGTCTAGATACTAATAGATTTGATTGTTTCACTGTAGTAGAGATCGCTTTTTGAAGAAATGAGTGTTAATTTTTTCATAAATTGATTAATTCTGCAATTCTTTCAATTAAAGTTCCACTAGAATAAAATTAAAATCATTTTTGTGGATTTAATCTCATGTGTAGTTTGCTATGTCGATGCGTGAAAATTGTTCTTATTTGCTTTCGTGACGCTTTAGTTTCCGACAATCTTTATTTTTAACCTAAAAAAAATCGGGTTCCATTCCCGATCTGTGAACATTCTGTGGGTTTTGACAACAGAATGGTCTTATAAACGGTCATATTTTTTAATTCGAGGTACGGAATCCTAAAAATATATCAAGGTTTAGAGGCAACAGATTCGGTGATGATTGTATATCAATATTGCAGCGGATCTTTGCGCAACTTGCAAATTATGTTACTATACCGCCTATTAACTAATGTGTAACGAATACAGTTATTATAGAAAAGCATGGGCAGCAACGAAGGACTCGTGAGGAGAAACTCATCAGCTCATTTCAATAATGTAATTGCGACGAGCATTAAATTTCGACATGTATAAGCCGAGGGCTGAGAGTAGTCGAATGCCATAAAGAATGATGGGCAAATTGGAACATAATTATAACTAATACAAATTTCATGTAGGCGCTGCGCAGACGACAGTGTTTTGTGCGCGCAGCAATAAATTGTCTGAATGGCGCGGTGACAGCTTCTAGGAATTTCCATTCAGAGTTTCGTAGAAAATGTCAGCGTGAGGCGCAGCGCAGACGTCAGAGTTTTGTGCGATCGAGTCTGCGCAGCCATAAATTGCCTGAATGGCGCGGTGACAGCTTCCAGGAATTTCCATTCAGAGTTTCGTGGAAATGTCAGCGCGCCATTCAGACAATTTATTGCTCCACAGACTCGATCGTACAAAACACTGTCGTCTGCGCAGCGCCTGAATGGCGAGAATTTATTGCTGCTCGCACAAAACTCTGTCGTCTGCGCTGCGCCGTAAAGTCGCGACCCGGGATTATTGAACCACTTACCAATGTTCGTAACTTGGTCGTGTAATACCAGGGCCCATACATAATTTAGACGAATGAAAAAATTGAACGCATCTCGTTTTGGCATATGGAAATTTGTGCTGTGAAAAAAAGAAACAAAAGCATAGACAGTCAGGACCGTCTTAAACGTCAGCGTGTCAATTTCAGAGTCACCGTGGTAGCCAGCTGGATACCAACTCTGATATCAGATTTTCTCTATTTATATACGTTTTGTGCAAGTTTCAAGAGTGAAATATAGTTAATTTAATAGCACAGAAACCACGGCTTGCGTGTCTATTGATTGCAAGAGTAGAATGAGTGTATTAACACGAATTGACCACGGGATATCTTTCCATCGGTAAGTTATCGACTATCATTTTGAACTTAATACGTAATATTTACATTGTATGACCTGTCATGAATAAACAAACTGCAAAATCTGACTATTGTAAAGCCTTAAGGTTCTCCTAAGGCCAAACATTTGTAAAAATAATGAAAAACAAACATCTGAGTAGGCAGTTATGACAGTTCATCTACTTAAAATTTGATGATAGAGCTGTGGTTAAAATCTATCGATATTGTATGCCAGGTTGATTTTTACTTGGATTAAATTGAATATTTGGTTTAATAAAATTGTTCTACAGATTCAGAAAAACACCATATAACAGCAAAATCTATCACTAAACTGTAGTATAGCTAATGTACAGTCAGCGTCTGATACATGTATACACTTTAGTACCTTTTCTAATTAACCTCATATTTGAACTCTCGCATGAAATTGTCACTGCGATCACAGTGACAAAGTACCAAAGTGTAACCATGTATCAGACGCTGACTGTACCTAATGCTAATTGTTAACGTGTATTGTTCTCAGATTAAAAAAAACAAGTGGATGCAGAATGTCAACCGGTAAAAATAGACTCCTTCGCCATATTCTCGATTGTGTTCTTTGCATTTCAATTAATCTTTATATCAGAAAGGTTTTCAAACGATAATCCTGCACAGTGATGCAATTCCTACAGTATTCAGACATGTACCTACAAGCTTAAACCTAGTAAAACCATGTGAAATAATCATAATTGTTGTTTTATTTTTCCCTTTATGTCTCTGTTATGCTCGTACCGTACATAAATACACAATTAATAATAGGTTATATGCGGAGTGTAAAGGGTCATTTGGCTTATATTTTACAACAACCAACCACTAATTTTTATTTTACTTGCTACAATTTTAATCAAATATGTATTTTTTTTAATTAAATTAACCTTTATAGTCGAATTTCATACAGTAAATGATAATACGAAGAGGATAAACATTTTTTTAAAGTACGTATTATCGATGTTGCAGTGACACATCTCTAGTATCTATCTACAACGATATATAAATTCATATAGTAAACATGCCTTACTTCGTCCGTCATTATATTCCATCCATACTTATACTTGATCCTAGTGTAATACTAATCTATTAGCTAACGTCTGTCAGTCACATCGGTCATTGATTACACGTCTAAATTGCAAACAGTGGCAAGTGGCTCAACAATCCCGGTTTGCGACGGTACACCACGCAAGCTTTATTTTCTAAATGTGGGGACAAAATAGATACCAACAACCCGAAAAAGAGAGTCATCAGCCTTTAAACGTTTGGACATACACGTTTAAGTATTACTACACTAGCAGAGCTATAAACCGCATGGATTGTAATACTATAGATTCTCCCTGCCTTCACAGTCTAGATGTCAAAATAAAAATACAGCTAATAAGGGGATCAATAAGCCTAATTCTATTGGTGACTAGGCCGTCTTCTTGTCCATCGCTCTGCATGAATTTTGAAACTAAAGAGACTTGTAACAAACATGCAACATTTAGCAAGCATGTAAATATGAATGCAGGGTAGCTTGGCTAACATACCTACATCTCGTTGATAGGACAATGATGATCAAGCTAAGGGCACACGCTGGACAACTTGGATATCTGTGGCGAAAACAGGTAGAGTATCGTCATCTAGCTCCAATAACCGGAGTCGAGACGATATCATGTGCAATTCGGACTAGCTTTGAGCATAATCTTAGGTTTGAAGAGATGGAGGAGGTATAAAAGTGACAGTTTGCTAGCCTGTCGCATGAAGTACACATTAACCTATTTCTCAAGTGGCCTCTTACGAAATCCACGAAAAAATGGAGATGTGTTGTTCTAATCCAACACCATATAGAAGCCATGATGTATGGGCTAGTAGTAGGTACGTATTTGTTACGTCCTCCAGAAAACTTTCATTCATTCAAGTAAATAAGATATTTCGCAAACTTAGTATCCGTGAGAAATGTTCGCTCAAGCTAGAACGGGCTTGAGTTTTATACCAAAGATTTGTGTTTTTGACCTCAATACCAAGAAGGCATCAGAGATCATTATGTCGAGCTATTACCGAGCAATGCACTAGGAACTTGAGAAATCCATAAATAACCGAGTTATATAGGAAAGAATTTTATGTAACGTGGAAGTAATATAGACTGCTTGGCATCAATCATAGAAGTGTAATATGTTGAATACGTTATCATCCATAATCGCAGGGGTGTTCGAAAGTGTGTACGTGCGTTCTTTTTTTATCAATTACCTACTAATTGACCCGTCAGACGTTATACCTACTGTTTTGACTATGAATATTGAATGTTATTTCATATTGAGTATTAATTGTATTACCCGTGTGGTGTCGGGTCTAGAATAGCACCTCTCCATTTGTTCCGTGGATGTCGTAAGAGGCGACTAAGGGAATGGGTTTAGGTATTCTTTAGGCGACAAGCTAGCAACCTGTCACTACACACACCTCTTACATCTGTTTTCAAACCCAAAATTATGCTAGAAATGGCTGGGAAGCGTGAAATAGTCATAATCATGATTATGTCTATTTCACATTTCGTGCGCTCTGCCTACCCCATATGGGATTATAGGCGTGATTATATGTATGTATATGTATGAGTATTAATTGAACTAGTTATAAATCGAAAAATGTACAGCCATTAATTACATTGTAGCCAAAGTCACAGCAAAAAATTCGAACGAGAATAATGTTTGATAAAGTGATGTCACAGGCCGTTGAGCTCACCTTTGATGGAAAAACTGGCTTTGTGTGCGGAACTGCCAATATCTCAGCTAAATGGTTGAGAAGGTCCAAATAAATTGCACGTAATATGTAAGTAGGAATAGGTAATTATCAATAATATTTGAGGAAAATTTGCACAAAGACTGTTCAGAAAGACCCGCATGGCGTCAATTAAGGTAACACGATGGTTTTCAGCTCGTTATGCTATGTTGCAAGTAATCGTTTTTTACGTTTAGTTTTCTTTGAAGTAAAATGCAAAATCCAGCGAGGTAAATGGCCAACAATAATCCATATATCTACAACTCACTTCTATCAGTTTTTTACACTCGGCAGTAAAAAAAATAACAAAAATGTTTCTATTTGAAATGTGATTTTGTAACTGTCAGAAATCACTAGTCAACGAGTTGTTTTAAATTACTGATTTGTTAAATTGCTATAAAACCGTTCTGGTGGTTGCTTAGGTTGATATCAAAGTATTTTAGTAAGCCTATTATAATTTTTTGTATGCCCGTAATTAAAAAAAAAAAGTTTAGTTGTCTGTTACAGTTAGCCGTATCGTTATAGCACCATAACAACACGACTCAGTTTTCAGCCTTCAGCGTTCTCGTGCGTGCTTGTGAAATCAAGTAATGTAATGAACCACTAGCTAGAGCAATTGATGGGTGTTTAATATTCTGATCACATTTTTAAGCAAATATCAATTACCATTAACGTCGAGTTATGATAGCAACACGCCACTTCTCGGCCGGAAATAATGTAATACCATTGGATTTATAACGCTAACGCTGTAATTATTATGTATGTAAGTTTTATAATTCAATATTGTTTTTATTGAACAATTTTAACAGCTACAAGTCAATAGTGTGTAAAGTTAACTCGTTACAATTTGTTTACACGAGAACTGAGAATTATAAAGGTTTGTTTCTTTTTAAAACTTTATAGTCCAGTCATTACGTCGGAAAAACTTCTTTGAAATGCAGGAGGAAAAAGGTTATATCTTGTATCCCAGATAACGATAGCAATCCTAGATATGGTATCAACAAAGATCTCAAACTAGGGATTGCTCTCATTCACTTACATTAGCATAACATTATTATCGTTTTAAAACATTTATTTGTAAATTTAGAGAACGGATTCATTTGTTTAAATTTCATTGCCACAATTTTTTTTTATCGCACTTAGCAAGTATTCGCTCTCAATATGCGCTAACGCAGTCAGCGCTGCCTTTTCTGTGAATGACAAATGGGACCAATCATCTTACAAAATGCCAATATGTACGAACATGAATACATAAGTAGGTATGCAGCTGTTATAATTATTTCGCCGTATACGTATGGAAATTTGAGTGCATTTATAGAGTTGCATATTTTCCTAAATAGCTTGATCTGAGCAGTGAAATTATTGCATTCTAAGGGTCAATTCCCACCAAAAGAGCAGCGCAGCGCGGCGAAGCGCAGCGACCCGCTCCGTGGAATGAGAATTTCAACTTTATTTTCATTACAATAAGACTTATTATCGCATGAGAAACTCTAACGATGCGGGCGCATGCCCGCGTATCCATGGTAATAACAACGCATTCCACAAACGAAGCCGCGCGACCGCGCGAGCCTTCGCTGGAATGCCCGAGGATGCTCGAGCAGTCGCGACGGCCGCTGTCAATACATATGACAATATGTCAATAATTATGTAAATTCCAGCGATGTCCCGCGCATTCCAGCGACATCTCGAGCAGTCGCGGGAATCCGCGCGCATTCTCCACGGAGCAGGTCGCTCCGCTGCGCCGCGCTGCGCCGCGCCGCGCTGCTCTTTTGGTGGGAATTGACCCTTAGTGTATAAGAAATGACATACTTATAGAGTGGTTTAATTTATTGATGTAGCTTTTTAACCATACCTTGCATCTAAATGTGAAAAATATCGAAGAATTTAAATTTAAACAAAAATAAAAACTTCAAATCGGGTATTTTTTTAGCCTTTAAAGACAAGATTCCTGGAAATCAATTTTCTTACCCTTTTTATCCATAAAATGGCCCATGTGGTGTTAGGTAAACATCTCTCCATTTTTTCAGTGGAATTCATAAGTGGCGAAAAAAAAAATTGGTTAAAGTATAATTATTTTGGGCGACAGGTTAGCAACTGCCTAAATCACGTAAATCACGCCTGTATTCTCAAACGGGGTAGACAGAGCACATGAAACTTTAAGTTTAAACACAAATAAAAGAAGCATAATTATGACAGGTCACTACCCTGTCGTATATTACATACTTCTTTCTACCTATAATAATAATATCATACCTCTTTTATCAAACTGAAAACCTAAAAACTACGCTAAACATAACTACGGTAAACTCACGTTTTTGTCAATACGTTTCGTTTATGTTTTGTGTTTAAAACAATCAATTAACATAAAAAAAAACAAATGTTCAAGGCCCAAACTTTCGTCCAAGTTAGTTGTCATCAATTCTTATCCGTATCTGTTATCAAACGGGCGCGACGCGTGCGCAGCCGGCAGTTGATGCTCGCGCGCCGCGGGGAAGACACATCCGCTAGTCAGTTCAGTGCGGTCGGGATCGTAATCGTGAGCCTGGTGATATTCTGGTGCGTGTGATCATTGATTAACTATGGATATATTAGAATAAGTCTTTTCTTATGGTATTTGAATGGTAGGTGGTTCTGATTTTTAGGATGGTAAACTAAGGATGACACTTTTGTGTAAAGGTAAAGAGAATACTTCAAATCTACTAAACAATTAAATCAGTTAAAATTACAAGGATCAAACGCAATTATGCAAATTTTGTATAGATCGAGAACAAACGTCAAGTTTGGAGATACCTACAAATGTAATCAAAGCGTAATTTTCCCAATTGGACTTTCACTTAATTTTCCACATAAAAAAACTGATCCAACATTTTTTAAACTCGCATGAAACGTCAAACAGTTTTTATTACTCTTTATAAAGATGTACGCTGCTAAAAAATACACAAAGTGGGTTACATACGCGTAATTAGCATGAAAATGTGTTATTATAATATAATAGCAACCAGTACATTATTGTGTAATATGTAATAATTTGTACAAGCATCAGCCGTGAGATGTAAAATTTTACTTGTTCAATTTTAGCCGGTATCTCGGTTGGTTACTGTTCGTTATTGTACCAACGTCTGTGTATGGTAGAGTTAATTCAGTGGATAACTGTAAGCTATTATACTTTCGCTGCTTGTCTATAGCAGCACTAATGATTTTGATGTTCTTAAGGTCCCATTACACTAGTACCGAACCAAGGCGTTAAAACATTTCACTAGCAAACTACGGAGTCTCCTTGGGACAGAAGATGTACCTAAGACTAATTATCTTACAAGATTATTTTTCATGTTATGCAAATATTTTTAGTAAAATTATTAGCTCGAATCTAATGCATTTTAAAAACATCTCAGCTGCAAATGTGAGAAGTAAAATTAATTACATAATTAGTACATCACGACGAGTTGCTTTAAACATAAATCAACCCAAGGTTAGTAAATAAAATATGAGTTTAAAATGCAACATTTGACCGATATTATCGTTGATATAAATGAAAAGGTGTTAAAAGTCGTCATTCGTAAAATACTAATAGGTATAATTACAATTAATAATCAGTAATTAACGAAGTTTCAGTATTTATGCATAACTGAGTTGGACTTGATTTTCAATGCGAAATAATTGATAGTTATTAATAAATTCTTATTGAGGTTGATACTATAGATGTGTGTTGAGCATAAAACTACACATTTCCTTAAAATGAAAATATGGATAAATATCACGTTTCTAATAGAGTTTCAGTATCAGTATTCATTATGACTACAGAGACATATCCATTCACAAAGTGTTCGGAGTTAGCACTCACGCAATAAGCAATAAAACATTTGAAACGAGATCTACCTATCTAATAAAAAATGTTTACTGTCATTTCATGTTTTATAGCCACGATTTAACTTCCATTGTTACTTCTGACCATAAATCTGAGTTAATAACACTTTTCTTGAAAACATGATTTATAGTAATAATCGACAATGGAAGGCGCATGCCATGGGAGACGGGAAGAGGTAAGACCTTCGCAAATTGTAGACAGCGTCCCGCGTATATTCTTTACCTATAGTCAAGTATCCATAGATGCAAGACAAAAAAGTGGCCTCGGGATGTTAGTTAAGTTGGTTATTATTAGTTTGGCATCGCATTTTTTTCTATCGCATAAAAACATCTCTAGCAACAGATACAAAATACATTTTTTTTCACGTAGATTCTTTACTATCAGACATTATTATAAAAGTTACGTACACTTATGTTTTTACACTTGTCTGTACTCGTATATTCCTAATCCTAATTTTGAGTGCATCGTCACTAAAACTTGTACAGTCAAGGAAATTGGTACCTGTGCCACTTTGAACCTTTTCATAGTGAGTTTCATACTGCTTTGTTTAGTAGAAAGTATGGTATGTCACAGTGACGTTTCTTGTGAAAAGGTACAAAGTGGCACAGTTATCAATTTCCTTGATTGTACCTCTACAGGGCGGCCCAGAAGTCCCAGAACTATGGGAAGGGAAAGTACAATAAATATCTGAAATAGGGCATCTTATTCGAAAGACTACTACTCTATTTTGAAACTCAGTACATACTCGCTTTATATGGAAATTGAATCAACTTAAATTTTAAAAAAAATTCTTTTTTTTATGATAGCAATATTAAAGACTGGTTAAAATAATAATTTCTCTTTCGCAAAATAATATTATACCATTTGTTTTGTTTACGCTTCAAATTACTTATCAAAAAAATAAAAAGTCTCCTTGGAACAAAATGTACTGTTGTAAATATTTAGGGTACTATACTATCAGTTAGTGTCCTATAGTTTTGGGACACCCTGTACAGCAGACCAATAGTTACGGAGGAAGTAGACACAAGACACTTTTTGTATTGTATCCATCCGATGAAAGGACCGATTAAGGAGGTCGACTGTTTCTTCACGAACAATTAGAGTATTATTAGAGTAATGACAGATGGTAAAGCGGGATCGTGAGGCTGACCCTATGAAAGTTAATGATAATAGGCTTTCAAATAGATCAATTGTTTGTTTGTCGTCATTAACCGGTCATTGTTTTATTATACACAGCAAATGAACTTTTGCTGTATGTTTCAGGCATCTTTCAAAGAAACAAGAAGAAATTCAGTTTTGGAAAATTGTGTCTAAGTTTTTTCTCCCGAGGAATTTTTTTTTCATAATGAAAAGAATAGGTAAGAGTTATTTAATCCAAGTTAAAATATTACTATCGTAAAATTAATACATACAATTGAATTTATTTGTTTACATTACGTTACGTTATATTTTGCATAATTTAAAATTGTAAACAATCGATTTAAGAGCCATTGTAGCCACATTTTGAATTGGGATTTTTGTATTAAAAATCCATAGTTTTTTGAAAATATGGCGAACGGCCCTAGTTAGTGTAAACTTCATTTTTAACGTAGTGGGTTTCAGTCTTATTGACGTTTATTTTCTTCTTTCAACAAGTAGGTAAGCGTTTTCTTTTATTTTAATTTGTGTCGCTATTGACCTTTTTTAGGAAGAATTCACTAATTTATCTGAGCTTCGAACTGCTTATCCCAAGTGCGTTAATTAGACATTCTGCCTTGATGTTCCGTATGTGGTGATGTGAAGTAAATCGCTACAGTCTACGGATTCTTTACGCATCATAACCGTATCTGGTTTAATGAATACCTACTCCAAATCGATTCTTTTCAAACGAGTTTTGCATTGAACCCATTTAATTGCACTAAACTTTAATACTTCTTAGCCAAGTCATAGGTACTCATTGCGGCCATGCAGCATACTTTGTGTTATTACACTGGATACTGGATATTTATTATTTCCAACACAAAAGCATACAATAACATTGCCAAAACCTACTATATCACGTTTCGTAGTCACTTGTAGCATAACTTGTGGTAAACGTAGAAAATAGAAACGTAAAAAGAGATCTATGTTACTATGTTCTTAAAATAGAGACATTTGCTCTAGACCTAGTTTGCGAGCAATTGGTCTGATCAATCAATATTTTTAATTGTTTGTGGGAGGACAAGTATTTTATTTATGACTGATCTTAACACTTAAAATTGTATTTTGTCAATTACCTTATAAGAAAGTAGCCCTAGAGGTGTGATTACATACAGTAATTGCTTACACAAGAGTTAGTTATGACAATGACCAACAATTATTGACCTAATTTCACCTATTTTTCTTAGATCCCCTGTTAGACCCTGTGTGGTGTCGGGATAGAATAACACTTCTCCATTTCTTCCGTAGATGTCGTAAGAGGCGACTGTTTTAGGCGATAGGCTAGCAACCTGTCACTATTATTCCTGCGAACTCACAATCTAAATATGCTAGAAGTGGCTACGAAACGTGAATTAGTTATGGTTTTGTCTATGTGGCGTTTCGTGTGCTCTGCTTACCCCATTTGCAAATACAGGCCTAAGGTATGTATGTGTAAAAAGTTAAAAATGCATTTTGTATTTTCCAGGGCTACTTAAGTAATACCCAACATTCTCTACATAATATACCTATCACTATACAGTTTTAACAAGAAACTAATCTTGATAGGCGCTTCAATAGTTTACATCTGTCCGCAAAGTAGTGCTTCCTAGCCCTATAAGGTATCGTTGCATTTCACTTGGGTTATTATACCTTACCGCTGCGCGCTCCATGTTTCTCCACTTACGTTTATTTTGCTTAGGAAATGCAATGGAGAATCCTATTTGCCGCTAGGAAGTAGAAAGTAGCCAACCTCTATGTTACCTGCTCAATAAACTAAAAATAATTAAGGCTCATACTTTAGCATGTAACTACTATGGGAGTATTTCATAGAGGAATGACGTAAGCGTATGATTTTATTCAATTGAATGAATTTCCCTTATGGTGTTGGGTTTAGATTAACATCTATCCATTTGTTCCGTGTATATCTTAAAAGGAGACTAAGGGCACAGATTAAGGTACCTACCACTTTGGCTAGTGTCACTTTTAAATCAAAACATGTCACTGTTATACATCTTTCATATGATTTTAAACTTTCGTGATTCTCACACATAATTATGTTTACGCGGGACTTAATCACGGTATTTTTTAATTACCTCTCGACGTTTCGG
>BHDV01003468.1:105644-131623 GCA_005406045.1 Adoxophyes honmai | reverse complement strand
TGACCACGGTCGCTGTAACGCGGCCGAAACGTCGAGAGGTAATTAAAAAATACCGTGATTAAGTCCCGCGTAAACATAATTATATCTTTCATATGCTCTTAGACCTGAAATTATGCTGAAAGTGGAAACGAACCGTGAAATAGTCTGGTTTTGTCAATGTAACATTTCGTGCGCTCTTCCTACCCCAGTTGGTGCATAGGCGAGATTATATGTATGATAAATGTAAATTAGATTATATCCCAAATTCGCAATCCGAAGAAACTTGCGTGAAATTGCAGTTTTTACGACTTTGTGTATATTACACACTTCCATGCGCACACACTGAATCGTAGTTATGCGAAATTAGTTAACAGTTCAAGTGATATGGAAATAAGAGAAGTAGGTATTAGGCTGTTTTTGGAAATTTAACGATATACTTTCACTTTTTTGGTAAATAATACGTTGCTGGTTTCATTCCATTTCACTTTATGGCTTTATCATATCACAAACACTCGCATTGAGCCATTTGTGGCCTGTGTCACTCTAAGTTTAAGCTATGTGCATAATATTCAGTCTAAAACATAATATTTAAACATTAATGTAAAATTCATAAAATTCAGTCATATTTGTCACTTAGTGATTTAACTATGTCATTTTCACGCTATTTTTTCGTAGTCTACTGGTGACCGCGTTCGCTGTAACGTTGTGATGATTGTGGTGTGAAACGTTGAGTTTCCTAAATCCATATTAAAAATAACGTGGTAAGGGCTGACTAAGTATTACCTAAGTACTTAATAGTAAAATATTCTCAATTTCTTAGAAAAAATACAACTTTCAGAAAACTAAAGCGTACGTCGAAAATAAAAATACATAAAAAATATTACGTTGCCAAGTTTTTGTAGGAGTTCGATACCGATATTAAATCAATTTTTTTCTTCATTGTAGTGAATTTTAAAAGTCGATGTATGTGAATACAAAATGATGGCAACATTGTTGCAATCCCGGTCACCTCACTGAGCAAATCGCAAAAGGCAACCGCATTTTATTAAATCACGGAAAGCAGACTTAGACCTTCGGATAAACAACTGCTTTATCTTAAAGGTACGCTAGGTGTATTGTTTGTCTTGTTCTGAGAAGGTGCCTAAAAAGGAAGAAGATTGAATGGAGATTAATTATTTAATAAAAGGTTTTAAAGACTTACTTAAGTATTCACAATTCCTTGATTGATTCCATAGAACAAACATGTATTCCCAAATGGGGTAGACAGAGCTTACGAAGCGTTACAGGGACAAAACCATGAGTATTTTTCGGCTTTATAGCCACTTTTAGAACAGTTAGGTTCAAAGTGTTTTCCGTTCCACTGCCAAGCTGCTGTAGAATTTTATGTCTTATAGCGTAGATGCAGACTATTCAACTTTTTTTATAGCTTATAACGCTTATTTTCCACGTGTCTCTGTTTTTGGCTAAATATCGCCTGTTAGACCTCAGAAACGCCGATAATCGTCCTTCCATCTCCCCCGGGTCTATTTCTTCTCCAGTGGCCATCGCGTAGGATCCAATCAGTGACAGTTTTTCTCCAACCATTCGAAACCGACGTGTCTTGCCCAGTCTTACTTCAACTGAGCAGTCTTCATCAAACAATTCGAACTATGTAAAATAAAAGTTTCTTAACAACAGCTCCGTCCCATTGTAACTCGACCGTTCACGCCTATTAAGTTATCGGACGAAGTGCGACAGAAATCCAACACCAAAACTATTAAGGTGTAGAAATACCTTGACGTATTACGGTATTATTTAATCGGGCCGCGTCAGATTTTCCGGTAAAGGGCAGTCACTCGATATTAAATTAACTTGGGAAATTTTTAATCCACTCGCTCTACTCAGATGTGTCCTGAATTATAATTAATATCCAGCCTAAATACTTTCCACTGCTAGTCACACTCCTCTTCTCCGTTTGAAAGAATTTGGTATGTACCTAGGTATTTTAAACTGATATGAAACACGGGTCTCAACGCGATATGATTATTTACCTTTATTACTCCGACGTTTCGACACGGGTTGCACCGGCCGTGGTCTCGGAGAACTGTACCTAGGTAGTTGCCATGTCGGCCCATCGCAGAAATTCACACATGTCATTAAATGAGTTCGTGGCTGTCTATTGGTTTTTTGATGATGTTTTGACTCACTCTTGCGGAATCAAATTCCATTGCGCACATAAATTACTAAAAATTCAGAGATACGTGACTGAGATTCTAACTTACGACCCTTCGGCATGAGAGACCACTCGTCATACCGCCGGGCTGTATCATTTTTTTTATATTACGACCCAGTCGTAAGGTTTAAGTTACAACTGTCACGTAGTTGAGTTAGCCCTTATAAAGTATCAACTGCGGCTAGTCATCGTTTTGCTGTCAAACATCGATCAATCAGCCAGAAGTACCGTATCAGGCCGTTGAATTGAACACTGTATAAAATACAAGTTTTAATCCAAATTTGTGAACAGATTTATCAGATCTTTCAGCTATTAGGTCGTCAGCCTCATAAATTTGAAGAGCGCAGGCTGCGATATTTTGCTTTTTTTCCAGTCTGATTTAAAGACATGCCTTTTATGTATCTTCGAGTAGGTATGTTTGCTTTTACTATGTAATAAAATTTAAGAGAAGAAACATGATTGATGCGCATAATTAAATTTATCTTTTGTTACAAAACTAAGCACGTGGTTAGCAAGACGTTGTTTTATACCGCTTTCATCGAATTTTAAACCACTAGATGATGACATGTAAAAAGTGGCTTCGTAACATAAAATAGTTATTCATGGTTTTATCAATGTAACATTTTTTGTGGTCTACCAAAACTAAAAACAAGAAGATATCGACATTGCAAAATATTCCTTCGGTAACAAATCAAAGAGATTTACGGAGAAAGATACACGACATTGAGAATGTTTTGGAAAAAGATCAGGTCAAGAGTATCTATTCAGAACCGACGAGGATTTGTGAAGAGATTGATGAACGTGGATGAGGCGAAAGAGGTGTTACAGGATCTTAGCAAATTAAGTAAGGTAGTATTTGCTGGAAAGAGGCGTGACAGTATGTATGTAAGTGCTTACATTTTATTCGATTGTTACACGTTGAAAGCTTTACAACGCATGTGTACCTATTTCTGATGCCTACGTAATCTTTGTAATCAATTCAAATGAAATCAGTAGCTGCAAATGTACTTTATTTGACGCGTCGAAGTGTAGAAGACAAATATTCTGCATTAAATAGTAGTTTATATTAAGGTCTACAATATAAATTTCATATTTTAGTAGTCTGCAGTGGTACCTACGTGGATCTCAGAATATTGCAGTGAAGTAACTATAGGTTGCATCTTATTAAGATCGAATGCAACACGCCTCAAACCGGGGCTATAGTTTACTCGGACTTGTTGCTTCATCTAATTCTGAACACAGTCTGCGTACCGACACCAAATTCATTTCGACACACCCTACTCGTCCCATGCCCCTCGGCCCAAGAAAATGTCTCCGGCGTTTCGAAACCTAACACATGATAGAATTTCTCGCGATATTCATATATCTGTTATAATATTGATAACATTGCCAAATGTCATCGGATATTAGTCTAATATAATACAGGGTCAGCCTTCGGACACTATTACTTAACCAGTTATTTACGTTTTAGATTGACAAATGGGTGATCTTTAAATATCAACCTACGTGATCTGTTTCTTGATTGGCAAGATTAATTAAGATGATAAGTTTACAAAGGACACCCGGTGCAGCCATCACGGTTTTTATTTCTTTTTTATGCGTGTTGACACCAAAATTGATTAGACGGGAACTGCTATACTTGATAGTCAATTTGCATAGGCCTGCGAAACCGATTAAATTTAAGTAGTTCACAGCAATTATTCACTAAAAACTCCGTGAGGTCTAAAAGTAATCAATTTCGTGTGATATGCCTAGTCCCATCTAAGAATACAGGCGTGATGTATATTTAGATACGTAGATATGAGGTTTATAATCTTAAATAAAAAACATAATGACATGTGATTTTGCTGGCACTAATAGACATTTGCCATGACTACCCAAATCATTTCTAAGAAGTAATAAAGCGTCATTCTAATGCACTTCATCGAAATAATTTCGAAGTAGTTCCTTAAACATAGCTTGAGGATATTCGTGACTGCTATTTCAAGTAAACATGGGGTCTGAATCTACATCAGTAGGTACATTAAGTAACTAATAAATTCTGGACGTAGTTATGTTACAATTATAGCAACTTACGATCTTTTGTTGGGTGATAATCGTTTGTTTTACAAGGGCTATTAGATCCCGCGGCAGATAATGTCAGCTACTATTAAGCACATGCAATCCTCTTGTTGCTTAAATTCGTAGAAGGGCCTGGTCTTACGGAGTTGAGCTAATGTTTATTGTAATTATTAACACTTTATTGGTGTCTTGCATGGCTGGGTGGTAAAATTGCATAAAGTATTACCTTTAGTAGACCGCTGTTAGTTTCCTTAGTGTTTGGTTTATTCAGTAGAATTTGGTTTCTAACCTAAGTTTTCCGATCTCTAGGTTTATGACTAAGTTGAAATACCTCACAACCTTATCACTAGCTTTTTTTGACTTGTGTGGTATTGGGTTTAGAATACAACCTCTCCATTTCTTCCGTGTATGTCGTAAGAGGCGACTAAAAATATCATCACCAATAGCAATTGTTGCTGAAATGAAATAAAAAAATGCCTTTTTGAAATCCCATACAAAGGATGCTGAATCATGCACATGTTTGTCATCTCTATCTATACTTATAAATACCATCGTAAAGATTGATATTCAATTCAATTGATTGAAACAAAGCTTGCTTAGACACAGGTAGGTAAATACCATCAGTCCATCAAGGGAAAAAGAGCTCTCGAGAATCAATCACGCTTGTTTACAATGTAACGAAACTCCATATTTTTTTCTGTTCTTTTCAACATCACACTCTCGTAAACAACATTCAACTTTACCGATTCCTCGTACGAACATGTTACCGGGTTACACACATCAGCCGTGTCATTGTACTGGGCACCTCCGACTATCAGCTTACAAAATACACAGAAGTCATCCTCGAACTCTTCACGTGTCATTGTTGCCGCGACCTACCTCTCAACTGCATTACTTAACTCCCCATGTAACGACTTGTTCTGATTCCTTCGTTGCACAGACTCGTACCTATTATATGCTAATTGGAAGACGACACGCGAAATTGCTCAAAGTTAGAAAGTACGCTCCTAATTTTTTAACGTTAATGTTTGTGCATTCTGTCCGAGATTCTGAAGTTCGATGTTTGCGTTATGGCAGGTTAATAAGCGGGTGAAGTGTTTTTACAAGGTAATTGATTTTTAATGAAGTCTAATTGCTCAGTGTTACATTTTAGCGTATGGTTTTCATAATTTGGCGGCAAAAAATAATGCCAATGAAGCTACAATTGCAAGTTTACATAAAATACCTGTATTGGTGATCTTCCTTTTTTTTATTTATTATTCCGGTGGCAAAAGTGAACCGTGACTACGAAAATATTAAAGACTGCTGTACATTTTTTGCAATGTAAAACCTGCGTGGATCTCTAAAATTAAGAGCACCCCGTGGTTAAGAGCAGCGTCTGGAGATTGTCTTCCGGCATGAAGCGTTACAACAATTTTGACCACTCGAATTCAGAATGATAACCGAATTATGACACAATCCACAATGATGGAATGGAATCAAATAAGGCGATGTTTCTACAGTTTTACGTAAGGAACAAAATTCGGTGTCGTTTGCTTTTGGCAGGATCTTGCGTCAATGGGCATTTATTTTGTTCCATTGAAGACTTCGGTCTTCGGGGCAAAGTTGCGGTGTGGACCCAAAACTGTGCACGCTTGCAAAATAAGCCGATGTGTTACGTAAATGTTGCGGTAAAATGAAGGATGGACGCGCGGTGCATGGCAGATAGGTACGCCGCTGCACGCTACGTGGTCTTTATATATTATTCGTAATTGGTTTGCACGTCTTCATTTTGACTGTAATGCAGGATTAATGGCTCTATAAATTCGATGGTACGCCAGTGAAAGCCGTTACCTCCCAATTTGGGATTTCCTTGGGGCACTGTTTGCCTTAAGCGTTGAATTTCAAAATGAATTAAGTGTCTGTAAAAGAAATCACGTCGAGGAAAATCGTCTTCAAGAAATACGCGAACTATATTAAAATTTCTGTTACAAAATTGGTGTTGCGCATAAATTGACAGAGGCAACAACAGTGTGACAAATGCGTAGCTGACCTTGTAAACAGATTGATGCAGTTCATGATATTATTATCACGACCGTGACAAACATCATGGAACTGGTATTCTAGTTGAATTATGGCGGTATCTCGGGCATTAGCATCTCTGAACGGGTTTGGTTTGTGCAAGTTTAACGCAAGAGCGGTAAGGGTCACAGTATTGTTGATAATGAAATGGAATTTTAACGGCTCTTCTCACTTACGGGTTACTTAATCGTTAAATTGATGAAGGTTAGTTTAACTTAAGTCAATCATTTCGATCATTTAATTAACGTAACTCGCCTAGGTATGATCACGTTTGAATACGTTTGTTTTGATAGTGATGTTTGTGTTTATTTTTCAAAGTACTCCTAAATTCCGTGTATTTTTCTAACATATAACGTTCTTACTAAAAATGTAAATGTTATAAATAAATTGAAATTAGTTTAAAATAATTTCAATTAGTTTACAAACTGAAACATCTCAAATTGAACAATTGTGGATGGGTGAGAGGATAAGAGCAGATGATCACACAAATAATTCGATTGTCCTTTATCTCATTCTCCTAAACTTAAAGGTATGAATTCAATTTTGACCGCATGCAGCAGCAACAAACAATGTGGTATTTATGCATTTCTATGAATACTCAACACACCAGTAAGGTGACAGTCACGTCGTCGTGCTGCCGCATACTTTAATGCTTTAATTTTAATTCTCAACCGTTGACACACCATCTCAAGCTGTCACGCACACTGCGGGTTTATAAAGGCTGTGATAGTATGCGGATGGGTTGCGGTTTGCTCTCGCAAACTGTTTTCCCGCTCTCCCTGAAACAAATGGCGAAATAGTCTTGGCAATATGCGTTTTACTAATTCCATTGCCCAATGCTAAGTGGAAGATAAGCGGTGCGTAAATAATTTCGTTCTAATCTTCTTCACAGAGATGTTGCGGGCTGACGTTTGACAGGTCGTGATTAGGTGATCTTGTTAGCGGGTCGTGTGTTGTGGGAGAAACAAGTGAGAAGCAAAAAGAGGATAGCTATGAGAGTTATCAAGTTCAAACTATGAGTCGCGGGAGAAAGTTTGATTATTAGTCGACTAAGGCGAATACCTACATAACTAGAAATTTTTAAAAATTCTGGACGACCCTTTAAAACACATTTTATAGAAATAATTCAATATTTGCGGCAAGCTAAACGTTCGATTTTTCTTTCTTACTTCATTAGGCTAATTTAAAGCTCCAGAATATCATATCGTCGTGTTAAATATCCCACATTTTCTCTTTCCTATTCTTCACAACGTGTAAATGTTTTCCCCTTAAGTACGTTTTCTAGAACTACCTTCCATTTGACCCTCTTGGCTTACCCAATCCTTTTCATTCTTAGTCAACAATACGTTTCGAATAAGCTCATTCCTTTTCTAACTACATAATGTGCAGCTTTTCTCTATATAATACAGGGCATTACCTCAATACCGATCTATTTATTTTAATAGATCCTTTCCTTAGAGATGTCTCTGTTGCATCTTAGATATACATTCCCTACACCAAAGACTTATTTTTAGTTAAGAAACGTAAAACAATTTCAAGAATAACTCAATTATTCCACGATTACCGCACGTAACGACCACTAAAATAAACTGTGAATGCCTAACAGTGGCGGATACCCACAGCATCTGAAAACGTTAAATAATAAACATTGCGTGACCGTACAGCACGGCACACGTAACGTACTCTTTGACCTCCATTAGGTAAAGAAATGTTGGGCAAGTGCTATAATGAAGAGGGTTAAGTCACCACAATAGATACTATCTCGTGTGAATTCATCACCGTTGACAGCTGGCCCACGCCCATTGATGGATCCACTTACATTTTGCGTATTGTCGTTTTGTGCGTAATGCAGCCAATGACTAGTCTTTTCAAGATAAGATCTCGCTTCTAGTGTTTTAGATTCTACGAGTGTTGCAAAGAAAAGGCGTGCTGAAAGTGTATTCAATGACTGAGATTAAGGCAAAGAGCTCGGTGTAAATTTTATACCCAAAACGGATAAATCCAGGTAACTTTTAGGGATGTAATTGGACCTCAGAAGGATACACTATTTTGTTTTGAAAGGATAGTCGAGTAATTTCCGTATTTCAAACATAAGTCCAAAATGTAAGTAATTGTTACGAGGAATAATTAGATAAGTCACACATGACAGAGTAGACTCACTGGTACTAATTTGATCTACCTGTAAAAGATTTTGATACATATTCTTAGATTTAAAAACCGAAGTTTCCTTCGTTACATAGTGTTAAAAAGGCATGTTTCCTTTTATCTAGTTGCAATGTTATGTTTAGGCATATAATTCAATCTATCTTTTGAGATAAATCGGATTTATTTTCTTTACATTCAGTTAAATCTTTATTCCGTGTATAGAATCCAAGCGCTGCAGTATCCGCAAATTAATTCTCCAATTTGCAATAAATCCACTTCTAAACCTCTTATACTGGTCGTTTGCGACGCGTACACACGATCGTAAGTCGTTATGCAAGCAGTGACCGTGAACTCGACGGTGTGTGCCGCCCTAATGTGTGTTAATTGATCTCTTCCCGCCATTGTCTATAAACACAAGTGCACAAACAAGATTGAGGAAATTATTTAACTATTATTTTAATAACTAGGGTTACTATTTTGTTATTGAATGACGATATATTTTGTTTAAATTTTAATGAATATTCACTATTAACAGAAGGTCTTGTTTAAACAGTTAAATCTAACTCCACATTGGGGAAAAATCGTATTATAATAATGATCAATTTTGTTTACTATTTTATTGTCTTCTCATCGATCTAGAATTACTAGACACGAAATAAGAACTAGTAGCGTTATAACAGATATAAAATAAACTTCTAATACACACATATATTCTCACGCCTGTATTCCCATGAGGGGTAGGCAGAGCACATGAATTCAAAAATCCAGTGCCACGGTTAGCAAATTAAGGGTAACCAGATGGTTAAACGTGATCATTGCAGTGACAGATTGCTAGCCCATCGCCCACAATACACCAACCCTTTCCCAGAGTCGACTCTTACGACACCCACGGGAAGAAAGGGGGAGGTGCTATTCTAACCCGGCACCACACGGGGGGGAAACTTCTAATAAATGGTTGAAAAGAACTCTTGGTGCAGGTCAGACCTGGTTGGTTTATGTTCATTGCTATTGATTTCTAAATGGGCATTTACCATAAAATAAACTATGCAAAAGTATTGTAAATAGAAATTGAAACAACTTCTGCGAATTCAGTTTTTATAAAACTAAAGTCATACTATGATTTTATGTAATAAAAATAACTAGTAAAAATGGCTAAATGAGTAGGTAGCTAGGTAGTTTCAAAGAGCAGCTCTCATCTTCAGACATATTTTACCTGAATTTCTGTACGAAAATGGAGCGGATAGTTGGAAGAATGAAAGCACCCAATTTGTGTGGGTATTGGTGTTGTAAGGCTGCCTTTCCACCAGAGATGTGCTATGGTACGATGCTACGGATGCGTTTGACATGCATAATTGGTGCACATAGCATAGCACCGGTGGAAACGGATTTCGTAGCGCAGCTTAATACATCTTCGCAGGATAGCTGCACAGCACCTTTCTTGTGGAAAGGCAGCCTAAAGGCTTTACAAACATAGACTGACATTTAAGATAAGTACTTAATTATGGAGTAGATACTCGAAACTAAATAAAAAGCATTGTTAATTGCAATGATATCTAAATAGACAAATACATAAAGTACACCATCTTTTTAATAAACTTAAAATGTTTTATCTCGATCAGTTCACGGTCTACCTCTGCCCCTTGTTAGAAGCATCCTGTGATTAGAATCTACTAAAGTAAAGATGTTAGTACCAGAACCATGCTTTATTATTTCCTTGTCTTCATAGGTTTTTAATTACCCATGTTCTTTGAACAATGCCTTGGTATAAAAACAATAACAACGCATACCCATGGATATGTAGCGGTTCTTGTTTTTGCTGGTTTAATGTTAATTGAGACGTTTAATTATTCCATCATACGTTCCTGCAAATACGGAAATATTGTCGTTATCTCGATACAAATACTTTATTAGCATCTCCTTTTGTTATGGTAACATGAGTGAGACAGTTAGCACTTAATTAACAAAAAATAAGATTTTATTTATTGGTCTAATTACATTCGAATAAGGTCGTTTTTTTAAGGTAGATATATTTATCCACATGTCAAAAAAGCAAAAATTACCTTAAGTTTAAACTTAGGCTTAGTCAAAAAAAGCTACCCTGAATTGTCACTGACGATACCCATCACAATTGCCGCATTACCAACTAGAATGGTGATGAATGACCTTGGCATTAAGTACGAACCCATGCAAGCCATCGACCCCCTTTCTCACCGCTTTTAATTTAAACAAAACAATATATTTTGCTTTGTGAAATTAAAGTTACTTACTAATTAAGTTAAAAATAAATTAACTAAAAGTAATAACACATGTTAGTACTGAATCAATCATAGAAGGTTTGCTAGATTATTAAAACTTCATTGAATAATTTAATAAATGTAATATTAATAATTAAATTCATTCTTATTTAGTCATACATACCTACCATTAATTTAAGAAGCACGCAATACGAGAACGCATAAATAATGCCTTTTACAAAATAAGTTTAAGCACACAACTTTTTGTGAGAAGTATAATTACTCACAGAACGTGCGATAACTTTGTTCCTAGACAGAAAATAGTTGCGGGAAATAGTTTTCGATATAAATGGTAAAGCCGGGCAAATTAGCATTGGCACTTTTAATGCAAAACGTTCCTGAGCTAACGTCTCATACATAAATATAGGCTTACTTACATATTTAGTTCTAAGATAGATCTTAGCCCTAAAGGTGTCAAGTCTTGTAACTATTAGTCTGACTGCAATGGAGGAGCTAACCTTGTCCCATGAAATTTATGTATGATGTCATGCAACAAACACCGGAGCGACCACATTCATTACTTACAATGTATAATGGAGATTTGAAAATGGGTATAGAAACGAGAAAACGTTACTAAATCTAAAGACCTTATATTTTTTTTGTGGTTATTTTAAGACGGTCTTATTCTGCAGGGTAGAAAAAGGTTATGGGTACTGGAGGGGAACTATTTTAAATCCTTTAGTTAGCAGATCGTTTTACTGAAAGGAACCTTTTTTTTAAAGAATCGAAATTGTATTAAAAGAATTGAAAAACATTCCAGTCTCAACCGGGAATCGAACCGAATAAAAATAAAAAGAAACCCTCGCTTATTTTACGAATCAGTTCTCGTAGGATAAAATATGTCTATTCGGCTAGACCAATTTTGATATGAGTTGATATGCACGAACTTGACGTCTTGGATTAACACAAGGGCTACTGTTTATGCTAGAAAATACATAAATCCCATGGGATTGCGGTAACCAAAATTCAACGCACTCGAAGTGAACACGAAAAATTCCCATGTGTCACGAAAAATGAAAAAGGTAGGAATCGGTCAAAATTCACTCCAAAACAAAAAATATACAATTGACAGCGCAAAAGTGATCGTCATACATCTGATTATAAGGCGTGCAACATGAGAAAGTATGACATCTATATTTCATTTAGAATGGAGAAAGGGCACGTCCGTCGCGCTCAAGTCAAGCCCTTCCTGGTTGCCGTCGCCGTTTACACGTAACTTGTAACCCATATGCAGAACTGTAGAAAGGTTTGTTACATAAAATGTAAAGGGTGTTTTTAAAACCCGATAACACACTTTAGAGCCAAAACTCGAATTTATAATCCCAACTTTAACTAGTACCTACGTGGTTTTTTTATCAGAATCATAATTCCAAATTTTTACAAACGTTGTATTCATATAAGTAATTGAAAATTATCGCATTACAGTTTGTTATTTAAAACTATGGTTCAATCATGATATATTGAGGTTCTATATTACTTAAATTAACATAATTTTACGTAGATAATGCAGCAAGTGTTGTAAAAACAATGTTACAGCTTATATCCCGTTTACACGGTTCACCGCTTAATGAAACAAATCCAGTTTTTAATTTCACTACATGCTTTAATTACAATACATTAAAAAGTTTTTGTTTCCTTTTTTATCGATGTAAGCTAATTTATGATGTTGTTTATAATTTAACAAAAAATGAAGACACTTGCCTCGTCTTACACAATCAGAAGTAAAGTGAAAATGCAATTTAAAAAGGTACAAGTATGCTACTTAATACATCATTGACATTACAATACATGTTTCCTTTTTCAACACTAGAATGTTCACAACACGCATGTATTGTATGACTCTTTATTGCACATAAAACAATTACAGGATAACAGCTTCATGTATAAAGGCAAACTTATCCCCGAAGGGATCTCTGCCAGTTGTCTGCAATATATTATGTAGATTTGATCAGAGATTCCAGGACTCAAATCTGAGATCTTCGCTAAAATAAGGGCATAACCTAATAATTCAAAATTCAGAAAAGTTGTTAAGTAATACTGAAAAGGCTTCGCAGAAAGCTGTAAGGTCAAATCTATATAATTTGAACATCCTGTGGCTACCTTGCAACTATGATATAATGTAGATATATTACAATGACTATACAATAAACCAACGCAACAAAATCTCGCGAAATGACTCTAAATATTCCGATGGATAAAAATTGTCCAGTGATTAAAAAAAAAAAATTGTAAAATGAACACTCTTACCAAGTCAAGTGTCGGAGCTATTATCAACTTCGTTGAAATTTGATTGTACTCTCACAATTACGCCGTAATATGGACTAACTTAACCTACTTACAATCAGTTCAATTGTCTAATTCCAAAGACCACATTTCACACTCTGGACAATCAGTCTGCAATTATTAGCGGGCTTAGTCTTAAAGTGGTCTGGAAATAATTGCAAATGTGCAAGTAATCTTAACTAACAGGTAATTATTGAACCGTATTTACACTTAACGATGCTATTAGTCAAAAGAGATTTTAACGCTCTAGGTTCTAGTTAAATGACAGTAAAGTATTAATCAATTATTTTTTTCATTGGACTGTCATTCATACGATTAGTGTTTCAATTATTTAACACTATTTGTAGTATAATTTACTAAGTTAAGGGTCAAAATGGTACAAAAACTACTGTTAGATTTTATACATGAATTGAGAAAAGGATTAATTACCGTTGGTTACATATTAGTAATTATAATACTCCAAACTATTTGTTTACAGAGTTTGTTTATTTTTTCAATCCTACAGCTCTCGGTGGAAAACTGTTGCTGTAGCGGGCTACGATAAAAGAAAAGATATAAACTTTATTAAACAAGAGTGAATTCACTCTATGAGTCAAAGTAAAATGGTATTAAGTATCTAATTGCGTCAAATTATAATTTTATCTGATTTATGCCCACCGTTTATCTACTACATGTTGTCAAATTCTAATAACTTGTAATGTAAACAAATGTTTTCTTATTTCTGTTGTAAAATCACATACTGTATTTTGTTTTTTTATACCACTAATCTAGCAACAGAACCCACTGTTAGATTCTGTGATTGAATTTTTTTGCTCCTAATCCTCATCTAAACTGCTTCATAACAATGAAAAATTGCTATTTTAAGAACCTGGAATACGGTTACCTTGAAAGACATTAAATGATTTCGCCTCGGCGATAGACTACCAGACTACCAGGATTAGACAGATAAGCACAAGCTAAAGTTAAAGAAGAATGGACGACAATGTTGAAGCTTGGTATTTTAATTTGAATTGCAATCCAGCACGTCAATGCCACATAGGCTTAGTGCACTTCAACTTTACGTCGCGATCCATTGGATAAGTGGGTGTCTTAAATTTGCATTACTTGTCCTGACTAATGCTGCCCCTTTGTTATTTGACACATTGTCAAGGCACCAAGCCAAGGAGAAGCCATTACGCTGCCAACTTGTACTTCATCACAGTACGAGTACTAACATTAATTATTTTTCTTCTTTTCCGTGTGGTGTCGGGCTTAGAGTAACACCTCTCCATTTCTTCTGACGATGTCATAAGAGGCGACTAATGAATTAACGTATATTTTAGGCGACAGGCTAGCAACTCGTCACTATTGTACTTGCCACCTAAAAACCAAAAAATATGCTAGAAGTGGCCACCAAATGTGAAATAGTCATCGTTTTGTCTATGTAGCGTTTTGTGTGCGCTGCCTGTTTTGTGTGATGTATGTACATTAATTCTCATTGTCTATTCACCGATCTGAAGGAATTGCTTTTAAAAATGCAAATTGTACCCACATAATCTGCCAGTGAAAACAAATCACTTAATATGCATACAGAAAAGTGTTTTAAGTATGCATGGATTTCATACGATTACGCTACTAAAATAATGATTATGGTAATGCGGCGTTTAGGAGTGCAAAACGCAGCAGTAAGGCATTCAGGGTTATCCAACTCGACACGGAGGCTGCACTTCGCCGTCACACATTTCTCCGCACGCGAGAAGCGACGAATGTCGGAATATAACACGCTGCAAATTATTCACAGTTGGTAGCAAAAACCGGCCAAGTGCGAGTTGGATTCGCGCACGAAGGGTTCCGTACAAAAATAGCAAAAGAAACGCACATGGAAGCCCCCTTAATTATTATTATTATTTTGTTTTTAGGATTTTTTGTTATAGCGACAATGCAAACACATAATCTGTGAAAACATCAACTGCCTAGCTATTACGGTTCTTGAGATACAGCTCAGAATGGTGACCACTAAAAATGACCAAAATATGACGTCTTTTTCTAGGAGAGCCCCCCTTAATTATTATTATTGTGTTGAATTTAGTATTTGTTGTTACAGTGGCAACATTTCTGAAAATCTCAATTGCCTAGCTCTTACGGTTTTTGAGATACAGCCTGGTAACAGACGGACAGACTGAGAGCGAAGTCTCAGAAATAGGATCCCGTTTTCACCCTTTGGGTACGGAACCCTAAGAAGCATTTCACAACCCTTCCGTACAAGGAACCGGGCGTTCCTGATTTATTGCATACAGACGCCTACCGCTGGAATGCAACGCCACTTTATGACAAATTCTCTCACACGTTTAGGGAAAAAAAAAACCTACTTTGGTAAATTATGCCAAGCAACTGTCGCTTAATTTATAAACGGCATGAATGACGATTGGATTGCAATTGCGTCGTAAATCTCGACAAATAGAGATAAGACTGATAATGATATCGATTAGAAACCAAATAGGAGACATAAGTAACTGTTGTATGTCTCTGAGCTCGATAGGGACATGAAATGTCACTGTGATTTGCTTCCGCGAAACAGATAAGGTACTCGTACTTTAAAGTATTTTAATACTCAGTAAAGTAGCCAGTCTGGAGCTGTCACATTTTAAACATAGAGTGTTTTAAGGCTGAAGTATCTCACTTATTCACTTGTTATTAAATTTGGCATTTGAGCTTCAAGCTTGAAGTAGTTGTTGAGATGGTGCCAATCGACTGTGTATAATTACTTGGCAACTCCGAGGCACGTGACTATTGCCTTAATTTACATAATAGGTAGTGAAATAAATTTAGCTATGGTGAGTTGCAACTCGGGTCAGAAGACAGCTTGTAATTGCTCAAGAAAATATCTTTGCTATGTTTTAATTTAATTGTGAAGGGAGTGTGATTGATTTCGTTGTTTTGTTTTTTCATTTAGGGAACTTCTTTTCTATTTAGGTACTATGGAGATTAGAGAAAAAATATCACGTTTGTATTCCCCAATGTTCAGGTACCTATAATACCTATCTGGTGTCGGGTTCAGAAAAACTCGTATCCATTTCTAACGTGCATGTCGTGAAAAGCGGATAAGGAAAATAGTTTAGGCAATGATTAGGCGGCAGGATTGCAATCTATCACTACTAAACCATAAAACCTAAAATTTAAGTTAAAAATAACACACTAGATTTTATTTTCAGTCAAAGAAAATAATATTATTTTATGTCAAATGCAAATAAAATAAAATACAAAATACAAATAAAAATCAACTTAATCTAGTCCAAAAAGCCCCCCGAGTTGCTTCCGACGCCAAATGGGTACGACCCTAAAATAGCCTAAAATAGGCGACAGGCTAGCAACCTGTCACTATTGTACCTACCTGCCACCTCAAAACCTAAAAAATATTATGCTAGAAGTGGCTACAAAACGTGAAATAGTCATCGTTTTGTCTATGTAGCGTTTTGTGTGCTCTGCCTACCCCGTTTGGAAATACAGGCGTGATTGTATTTATTTTATTTTCTAAAATAGTCATGGCTTTGTCCATGTAGCGTTTCACATGCTCTACCTACTCCAATAAGAACACTGATAAGGTACACGCCATCAAAAAATCACTTTACTCAGATTGCTATAAACGTATTCTTCATTGAATACGTCCTTAACTTTTCCAACTACGAAGAAACGACTTTAAACTGTGTAGTTAAATCGTGTCGTTTATTAAAAAAAAAAATTAATTTTACACGCCTACTAAGGTCACTTTGGACATCAGTTGGGGCGGTCAACTGTAAATTTTTACACTACTTAAAGAAGTAGCGTAAGGACCAATATCAGACAGTTATTGTGTGCAACGTCACATTACACTGTAAAATAAAATGGTCCCACCTCACTCAGAAATTACGATTAACCTTTGCATACGTTATTTAATATCATGTTCTTGCCATATTTAGTTACGAGCTGCATCAGCCAGATCTTGTTTTACGAATCTCGACTGTGAGAAATATAAATATTTCGGTCGTCGTATCAGTTTACATTTTTCTTTAGTGAAATCATTGGCGTCTAGTTAAGATAACATTTCAGTTACGATTATGATACTTTGGACATTGTTTTGTCTACAGATTTGTGACAGCTTTGTGTGTGATTAAAATTAAGTTTTTCCCATATGGCTTTGGGTTAAGAGTGAGGTCTCTCCATTTCTTGACGTAAGAGATGAGTAACAATACCTATAGGCTAAGTATCTGAAATGAAAAAGTCTTCCTATTTTTTGTTGATTTCCTATGTTGCGATAAATTATGATAAATATATTGACAACATCTTTCCAATTTGGTGTTTCAAGGTACTATGATATTAGTAAATATATTTATACTATACAAATAGAACCAATTGATTCCTGACCTACCACATAACATATATTTACAGTATGACGTTGACTGAGTGACGTGACTCGAGAAAGGAAATATTTTTAGGTTTATTTTGACAATGTTCTGCAGTGGGTCAAAAATCAAATTAGTTCGACGGCTCATCATCCGTAGTCATGAACTCTAACTTGCTGAATATAAAACGTTATCTACATGGTCTCGATCTTTTCTTTTATCAGTGTCATCTCGAGCGATAGTGTCGGTTACAAAGCGGTCCAACGGCTCCACAGCACCAGTTAAATGCCGAGCTCTATTTACTCTAACCATTGTGATGTGTGAAGATTACCAACCGGTTCACCTTTCTTCCTACTCTTTCGCAACACCCCGTATTACTAAACAATATCAAAGTTCATTAAAATTCAATCTAGGGGCAACCCTGGATTTGTGAAATCTTTCGAAAACTGCTTCAGCGAATCTTTTTGCACATTAAACTTCCAGTAACTAGGTAAAGGCTTTCGAAACTACACTACCATTATTACAGCTATTCGTCTTAATCTTTGTTGTATGTAAATTATCGTAAGTGGATGTTTTCAAAAGAAACGTTTGCAGTGTGAATGGTTTATGGTAGTCTAATTTATAATTGTGAATGTTAATTTCTACTGTGTTTTGTTACAGATTTGACGAAGCGAATGAGACAGTAGACCACCGGAGTTGAATACGAGAATAATGAGATCTTCGATGAGCTTACAGGTATGGGACTAAAACGAATGTAACCAATGAATTACGACCTATGACTTTTACTATATCTCAAGCGTTTTTATAACTGTGATACCGATACAATAAAAATTGGACTGTATTTTAAATACAAGTATCGCCAATAATGTCATCAGTTTTACGTATTGTAATAAAACAACTTATAAAAACAAATCGCCTTAAAGAACTATAAAAACTATCTTACACGCCAGACTCTACCTCATATCTCAAACATCAGAGAGGATTATGATCCCGTAGGTACATATATATAAAAAAAATCTTGCAAGTACAATGTAATTGAAAAGCTTGACCAGCGTTTCATTGTAAAACAAATGAGTTATGTCGCAAATACTGGCACGTTACAAAAGTTGACTCTTCAAACAATGGCCAGTGGTAACTTCAGCTGCGCAATTAAGAATAAATTTAATAGGTTCAGTTTGCAAAAACTAGCTTTTATTTGCAACAACATTCATTGTAAAATTAGAAAGATTACGTGGGAATTTTTACGTTGCGAGTCAAGGCTGGGAGATGCATCTGTTTGAATCTTGATTGAAACAAAATTAATTTAAAATTACTTCACAGAAAGCGGATGCTCTGATGGGCTGAAGTGCAGCAAATTGCTCTCGTAATCTGTTTCCTAGGGATCTCAGTACCTACAAGAACAAAATGCGTGTTATTAACTCAATTAAGATCAAGCTTTTCAGTGCTTGATGTATGTTTTAAGTAAGTGGCTATTTTGAAATATTTAGAGCTTGTAATATATAAAAATCTTAGAAAAGAAAAAATAATCAAATATTATAGAAATGTGATATAAATTCAGGCTTTCATGACCACTATGACATTATATTTTTAAATTAATATTAAACGTCACTGCGTGATATAGCAAAACGTATGTGATACCGGGAAATTTAAGCACAAGGGTATGCCCATAGACATAAATACTTACAATTAGTCAATATCTAGAGTCAGTTTTTAGAGCGTAAGTATAGTCATTGATCAAAGATATGTGGCCACCAATATTGGTTGACGCTGAATTTAACTGATATGACCATTATGACCCTTTTCACTCGCATGCGCTATACAAATTCAAATGAGTACCCATTCGATGTTATCTCTGTCGGCAAGTAAGTTATGGACGTGTGTTAGCAGTCAACTATCTTTTAGGCCTAGACACCTGCATTGCTTACTAGAATATTATGGCCACGCGCATACAATTTTTCAACGTCTACAACTGTTAGAATAGTATTTTTATTGTAATTTATGACGCAACGAGCCATCTGGTATTTGATTCGTGTCCATGTACTTGTTCACTATCCTCTTTTAGTTTGAATAAGTAAATAAGTCACTTTAGTTGTTTTTACAATAAAATTGATGGGTGCACCTAAGCCATTGTTTATCTTTTCGACATATTTTTTGCGTCAACGATGCCGTATGCCATCTAAACGTTTCAGCTAAAGTCTGGTTAAAAACAACTAACCAAAACGTTAACTTTTATTACAAACTACGGCGTCCAGACATCGCTATGTCTTGAGTTTCTTTGTTTAAATTCGCACAAGTAGTACGTGAGTAGGTACTCGAGTGTGTATCTAGTGTCCATTTAAAATTTAAATTGCATCTCCTAAGACTCCTAAATAAGTAATGTAGACAAATTCACCGCGGCTTAGCTTTGCTTTAAGAGGCAAGTCGGCTCGTTTGTCAAAAGCCAGTGTTTCTAGGACTCGATTGATATATCTCCGGTGATTATTTATACAACACTTTATATGCAATTTACGTACATACTAAATACTGGTAATGTATTTAGATGTTGTTATTTATTCTGTAATAATGGAGGACATAATAAACTAAATTAAGGTACAAAATTATCTATGTTATTTTCTAAAAAACATAATATACATACATATTCTTATGCCTGTATTCCCAAGAGGGGTAGGCAGAGCACATGCATTCAAAAATCCAGTGCCACGTTTAGCAATTTCAGGGTAACCAGGTGGTTAAACGTGATATTGCAGTGTCAGGTTGCTAGCTCATCGCCCACAATACACTAACCCTTTCCCAGAGTCGACTCTTACCAAGTTATATTCCTTACCAAGTTTTTTCATAAAGTAAAATGTTTACTTACATTTACATTTATTTCTTTTCCCAGTTGCTGACATGCCTGGTGCTGTACGCGTCATGCGCACACGCAATCATGGTGAAGTTTGGCACCAAAGGGGGGCCGATCGAACCCCCACCACCGGAACCCGTGATAACACCCGCGCAGCCCTACAGGGTCCCGGCGCCCGTGTGGGAGGAACGGGATAGGGATACCCCGGATCCTAACGCGCAATGGTAAATTGTCATTCATATTCATACACACATATTATGACACCCGTATTCTCAAATGGGGTTGGCAGATTATAAGAAACGTTACATAGTCAAAACCATGATAATCTCACGCTTCGCAGACAATGCTATTTGACAATGCAACGTTTCTTTTTCTCTGCCAACTCCATTTTATACGGGCGTGATGTGTGTGTATAAAAGACAAGCATTTGTTTTTATATTTTGAAAATAGGCGCTAAGTATCCGTAAACTCTCTTTTTATAATTTTCTCGTACATAAAATGTTAAATTAGGTCTTTATTTTGACTTCAATTATGATTTAAATGATTCTACTCAGTTATATAATTATCTTACACAATTATATAAACAAGCAGCATCATTTTGCATCGATTAAAAACAAAACAAAAACGCAGGTTTTGTTCGCAGATTCTCACATAGCATTAACCTATTATGCTAAACACTAAGTTCAAGACTCGAATAATGACTTACAAATTAAATTACATCATACTTTTTCCACAGGAGACCCAAACTCTTTGTACCTCAGCCGAGGTACACTGAAGTGGTGTACTCCGGGCGACTACCGGCCAGCAGCGCTCAACAGTTCGTCAGTAAATACGTACCTCAGCATCGACCAATCCAGGCGGCACCAATCGGAGAATACTTCACTCCAGCCCAAGTCCTTAGCTCCCAAAGCCTCCCTGGCTTTGGTCTTCGGTACTTCCTCCCCACTTACCGTAATGCACCAGAACCGAAACATAGACAAGAAGACGCCGCCGAAAACTCAATCGATTCAAACAACTTGAATGAAAGACGAGACGTTAGCGATTTGGAGTGGCAAATAGAGAAGGACATTACAAGGAGGAACACTAGGAACACGAAAGAGGTGAGATTTAGCTACACTATTGGAATCGATATTATTAGCAGCATTTCCATAGTCAGATAAGTTTAAAGCTACAAACGCACTGACAGCCGAAACGGGGCGGCGTGTTGCGGTGGTGTCACGGTATCGGTTGTAATGTGAAATCAAACCAAAGCGCCGGCCGGGAAGTACGAGTTTCGTTCGTACCATCACGCCACCGCTCCTGTCAGTCTATTTAAAGCTTTAGATAAGTGTTCAAGCACATCATAATTCTCAATAATAATATTCTGTGTGGCTCTTTTAACAATTAATTTAACAGTTGCCAGGCACACTATTTGTTGTTCTTTAGTTTATTAGTACGCCTATGCCTACATCTTACTCTCCACTGGCACCAATTATTCTTTGGCGACACACTCATACACACATAACAGCGGCACACTCAGAAGATGATTTAAATTGAGTTTTTTTTTGCAGAGAGTGGTGGTTCCCTACGTTTACCAGTTCCCAACGTACGTCGTTCGACAGTAATACTTCAGATAATGTTGTTACGCGGGTACCCTGTGGCTAACACCATTAATGGAATGGAGTTCAACTGAATTTCTAAATCTATGCATGTCTTTACGACTTGCGAAGCGATGTGTTAGGCACAGCTAGCCTTCGTATCAAATAGGTATAAGTTCTAACAGTATCATCGCAGTTCGAATATGAAGAGAACAAATCGATATAACATGGTAAACTATGCGGTATTGACTGATAATTATAATATGTAATTTTATGACAACACTTTTTGCTACGGTCTCCTACTTTGATCCCCATTTTTTGTCCAAATGGAATATTAAAATTGAATAACTTTGGTGATGTTGACCACTTCAACCATACGAGAATAAAATGAAGTCTTCCAATATAATTATCAATCTTACTCGCGAGTAATTCAATTATCCATGTGAAAAGAGAAAGTACCTAAGGATGATTTGTTCAAAGACAATTTTTTCCCCTCAAGTAAGCAACTGGAGCCTTCGATTCCACATCGTTGTTTATAAATAAATGTCAAATTCTATCTTTTGGTTCTAAACTTAGCAAAATATATAAGGAGCTTTCTCACGTGTATTCCAAACAGGATCCCCGGCAAAAATTACGATCTTTTGTTTTATTACATGTTACATTAATTTTCGTAATTGTTGCTCAGTGGACTCGCATGCTTCGTAAAGCATTAAGTGCATTGTGCGAATGTAAAGAGTGTTATTACAATCTGTACCGCATAGTCGACAACTTAATACTGTGATGTCATTAGATGTAGTGTAGTGTTAGCGAAAAGTGCCAGATGATAAAGTATTTTAAATCCTACTCCGTAATGGATATTGCCAATAAATGCCAGCTCTGAAAGGGCTAGTGAACAGAGATGATCATAAATTTACAAACGCAATTAACCGTATGAAAAGCCACTGAATGTAATTTTATGGCAAATGAGTATTACGCAATGTGAATCCGTTTCACGATGAAGTCCAAGCATTGAAAATGGTCAGTACTGAAAATGTACTAAATAAAATAATTTTGTATACGATTTGAGAGATAACTGTAAATTTTATTTACCTTCTTTATGGAAATATAATTATAAGCTTTGAAGCTGTAAGAAACAGTCTAAACACTAAAACAAACTTGTCGTTACAAATTATGTCTTCATATTATTTTAGTACTTTGTAATGACCTCTGTATAGATGAGTTTTCAGTTCTGTAACACAAGTGAATTCAAAATTAAAGTAAATGTAACATAACTATACTTATAGGTATAGCACATGTGTCGTTATTTTGCCTTGTTTTATTTTAACTAATAGGTACATAGATAGGTAAGAAAACAAAGCATCAATTTAATTTTATATAAGTATCCCGCGTGTTTAAATACCTACTAAAAAATACACGCAACTACGTAGAAATAAAATGTGAACTAAATTTGTATAAAAAACAATTTGGGATGACGTACCTAAATTTCGTAGATAACTTCGATACCCATTTGCTGCAAAAATGGATTATTTGTTTAATTTAACAAAAAATACAAATACAGTCTCTGTGAGACAGTTTAAATTGAGCAGTCAGCGTGACAAATTCGGCCCCTTTCATTCATTTTACTCCATGCCGGATGACATAATTGTCTCGGCTTTATAATAAAAGACTGTTTGTATTCGTTCGTAACTTTCATTATTCAACAAAACCTTTTGTCAAACAAAATGCAGCTGACGATCATCATTACGAACGTCCTGAAGATGCATCATTATTATTTATAAACGTTACAGTTTTATACTTTTTTATTTTTTTACTTTTTATAGTAGAGTGACTATTGTTGTGGTAGCAAGTATGATTGCTTAGTCGATGCAATGGTTGCCTTTATTGTTTGACTATGTTTTCTAGCTGTAATTATAATGCTTGTAAATATGTAAAATAAATAAAAATATACAAATTATATTACGTATTTTTATTATTGTTTAAATGAGTGTAAAAAAAGGTTTGTCATTTGTTTTACCATAATCAAATTAATACAAAAACTGTCTTCATCCGACTTCACTGGTCAGCAACATACAGCATAAAGGCAGTCTTGGGATATTCATCACACATAGAGTAATTAGACCCTCTTACTTAGTAGTAACATGCCTTAACAAAGATAAACAATTATGTATCTATACTTTTGATGACCTAACTAAAAAAATATGCCATAAGTTTGTTTCTGCCTACGGGGCACTTTCGAATACCCTGACCCAGCTAACCTTTCCTTTTCCGTTTACGTCTGCTATCGTAGCAGAATTTTTGACAAATATGAGTGTCCTGTAGCCTGATGAAGGTTTAATAAAGTATCTCACAAATTTTGCAAAAACTAGAACAAACTTCTGTGTATGAGGCATAGTTTTCTTGAGCAAAAACAACACGTAACAGCATGGGAGTAACAACAGACCGTAAGTCAGTGGTAATGTGTGGCACGAGTTGGACATAATCATCGCGATCTCAACGACTCGCTGCGCGCGCGTGGTTCTTCAAGAAACAAGTGAATAGCGAGTTGAGACCGAGGAATTTGTAACAGGGGAAGCGAAAATGGTCGACTTGTTCGATTTATACACATGTAAGTGTAACAGATTCTCACGAGTTTCGGTTTGATTAAGCAGGTTCATGGCAAAATTAAAATAAAATTGGACAACACAGATTTAATTGTTGAGTACTAGTAAAACGAAGTTGGTAAGGAATAATTAATTACCTACACAGAAATGGAGATAGGTAGAAAAGTAATTAAATACACGTTTTCTTAATAACCAAGAATAATTAGGTACCTACTTTCAAACCAGAAAAAGAAAAGCACTTACACTTTAGTAAATTCAACTCCTTGTCCAAAAAGCCCATAATTGATATTCTTATATGTACTTCAATTGTTTAAGCACTTGCGCAATGTTTTCGGATCTTTCACATAAGAGTATGATTTTATTTAACTAGTTAATGTGCACTGCAGTTCAAAAATGAGTTTGTCAATTATTGACAGTAGGCAGAGTTCCATGTTCCAACGGTAAAAACGCACGTAAACATTTTTTTTTAATGAATGCTATTACAATTGTAACTGAACCAAGAAGTCATCAACATAGCTGTCTTGGTAAACAACGTAATTATACAATTACCCGTGCCTTGCACCAAACCAGAAGGCACAGTCATTAGTGCGAGTATCATCGCGAGGGCTGCAAACACTACTTCCTGGTGTAATGTAGTTTTAGACCACGCTGGAGACAGGAAGACCTTCTTTTGTGTTAAGAATATTAGACAGGATTAAGCACAGTCCCAAAGTCCCAACTTCAAAATAATAAATTGCATAAGCTGCTCTGCTATCACAAAAGTGTGCTCTAGGAATTCTATGGTGACTCTTCAATATCGTATGATAATTCTGTTCTAAGCAGATAAAACACCAAAGCTGGTATTTACATACACACCTACTTACCCACACCGCATCAGTATTCTCAAACTCAAATAAGGCAGGCACAGAGCGCACGGAACGTTACATAGGAAAAAAAAATTGGCACGTATAGAATAATTGTAAGTTGAAACACTGATGAAGGAGGAGTACAAAATTGACATCTTGACGGCTAAAGCATGCCTTAACTTATTTCCTTAGTCATGACATCCATGGAAAAATGGAGAAGTGGTCTTCTAAACCCGGCACCACACGACCTGGTATTAAAGTTATTTTACTTTTAAGGTGACATTAATAATTTTCAAAAAAAAAATATCGTCTGTTGTCCCCATTTCTATTTCCATTTGCTACTTATTTTCTGTTTCCAAAATAAATAAGAAGTTGGCATCAAGGGCCAAAGATTCACGTTCTGAAGATAACATTGTTGATTCTCCTGGAATCTTCGCTTTGAGACTTCGTGATGCTCTGTTTGATAGGAAGTGGTATTAACAGAAGCATATTCAAACACAAGTCATGATTACATTTGACCCTGCAGAAGATATCGTCGTGCCGTAATAACCACCTACAATATTGTATATGGTCTGAGCCTACGTAATATTCCATTGCCGAGGGCAAGAGTTATCAAGGACTACCTTATATCTCAACATATATTCATATTTGGCTCCTCATACAACCTTACGTAGAGAGCATTTGTCGCTCTGATAAAAAATCTGGACAAAATCAGCATTCTA
>BHDV01003468.1:79299-104757 GCA_005406045.1 Adoxophyes honmai | reverse complement strand
CGGCGCGCTGTGGCTGCGCGTGGCGGGCGTGCAGCGCGCGCTGGCCGCGCTCGGCGACGACGCGCTCACCGAGGCCGCGCTCGAGTCGCTCAAGAACATGATCCTCGTGATGCACTCCGTGAGGGTACGTAGCACACACAACCCCGTCGCTGGATATGCCACGCCTTAGTATGGGCCCTCCCGACTCCCGATGTCAAATCATGTCTGTGTACTACAAAACTAATTCTCATTGTCAAAAGACAAAGTGACTTTGATTTTATGTAGCTACTAAAGGCCGATCGCAGAGCACAGAGACATTCGAACGTTCACGTGCCAACGTGAGGGCAATATTACTGCACGCGTGCTACAAAGTGGTCGAAATTCGTCTACTTTGTTGCAAAATTAGCTTGTAAGTAAAATAAATTTTTACTTTACTTTCCCACTTAATAAACCACTACTATGAGTTCCTATCGTAAACCGCGTTACGTTCGTACTATCGTTGCAAATAAACGCACTTCGAATTTCCAGATATTCTCAAATGGTGACGGCTACAACGAGCTTTGGTACAAGACTTGGGAGAACATCGGAGAGTTCCTGCCAGGGCTCAAAGATGAGCTGTTCCCGGAAGGTAAAGCGACTCTGTCGTTACCCAAATGGAGGAAAAAATGTTACAAGCGATATGTATGAGACTGTACTAGATCAGCGTTTCCCAAACTCTGTGTCGCGACCCGGTACCGGGCCATCGAAATAAAATGCCGAGGCACCAAATTCCTGTTTTTACATACATGCCTGTGTTCCCAAATGGGCAGAACATACGAGACGTCACACAGACAAACCATGACCATTTCACGTTTAGCCTAGCCCTTTTCAGCATTATTTTTAGGATAAAAAACAGATGAAAAAGTTATCATAGTGACATTCCCGTTTTGATTATCAATAAAACTGTGTTATTCTACCTCTTAGATTCCGTATAGCTTTAAAAGTAAGCCATGAAACAATTTCTAGTCTGTCAAACCTTTTCCACTTAAAAACTTACCAGCTCTTCCGTGCATTTCCAGTGAAGGACGAAAAACCTCCGAGCGCGGCTTCACCCCCCGCCCCGCAGCTTCCCGCCTCTCCCACCCTCCTGCCACAATCGCAGTACGTCCAACCAGCCAACACGCCTTACCCTACCCAGCCCTTGGCCCCAACACTGGCCCAATACACGCAAGGTTACCCACAGCCGTTGGCCCAGCCGCCAACGTTGGCCCAGACTCCACCAACTTTGGCCCAGACGCCGTCGCCCGTGAACGTTGGCGCGCCAACATTGGTCACGTCGGCGGTCAGCGGGATGGTCCCGATTCGGAACCAGCTGTACGACCAGCCCGGGTTGACTTCTTCGGTCCTTTTGCAGCCCCTAAATGAGGTTAGTGCTTTTGCCAATAAATTAGCTGTTTTCGAAGACTCCTTTTTTTTAATTGTAATTTTGGCGGTTATAACCACTCGTGTGTTCCCAAATGGAGCAAGCAGAGCACACAAAACGTTACATAGACAAAAACATGACTATAACACATTTTGTAGATAACATTAGACTTTTAATGGTCAAATCCTCACACATTTTTAAAAAAATACAAGGCGTCACCGCAAATTGTGAAACCGTTTGTCAATAGAACATTATAACAAATAATAATAAGTGATATTGCAATAATGGTTTTCAGTTTTACCTTTGGATTCCTGAGAAAAACTCAAATTTTGTCTGTTAACACATTCAGAACCAGGGACCCGGCTCCCGGGTTCTTCAAAACATTCGCGAGATATCGAGAACCCGGTAGCCGGGTTCATTTTGTGCTAGCTATAGACTACTCGGTTCCGCGCAGATGTTTTGATTTTAGGCTTGGTCGTGAATGTGTTAAAAGTCTGTTAAATCTTAAACTGAACGGAGTATAGCAATATTTTAGGTTTAAAAATAGATGAAACAGGTATAATGTATTTCAACTGCCGCTTATTCTTTGCAGATGGTCTCCACGCCAATAGGGATATCGCTGCAGTCACAAATCCCGGTGCTGTACCGCGCCCCGGCGCCCGCGGAGCCCCGCCCCGAGCACATCGACCAAAACCCCACAGTCCTCGACATAGCCGAAGAAAACCCCGAACAGGGCGAACTCTACGCGGAATACCTAACCAACCCCTACAACGACACGAAGCTCTCCCCCAAAGAGGCGACCCTCTACGACCCCGAAGACCCAAGCGAGTTAGAACTTCGCCATCCCCTCTTAACGTTAGACAAGAAATCACTAAGTGCGAATACAACCCCCATGCACACTATCAAAGCTCAGTTCGGTTCCACGGACAACGTGAGGCAAGAGGGGGTGTTTAACTTCACCAACTACTTCGGCGCGACCCAGTTGGTATCGCCCGGGGCCGAAGTGTTCGACGCGCTGAGCGGCGACGGATAGCTGGACTGCGATGTGGGGACTTGGCTGTAAATAATTGTTACTCAGAGGTTCCGATATGTCAATTTGTACTCGATATACCCTTTTCTTTGGTCCGGCTGACCGTGGTTTGCTTTTAGACAGTAGTCGAGGAGTCTGATCATGATCAGTAAGCTAGCGTAAGATTGGACCTAAAAGGAGACTGCAAATATCGCGATGACGTTTAATGTTGTAGTTTTTAATACGTTTTATTGATTGTGACCAATCCCTAATGATACTTGATTCGGTTTTTTCGTTACAAAGTGTAGTAGTATGCGTCCCAAATAATGTCATCAACAAGCGCCTCATCATGTCAAATTAATGAAAGGAATTTGACGCCATTCGGTGTCATAGGTAATTAATGCAACTCCCGTCTTCGGTTCTGATTTACCAACTACTTATTACCGGTCAGTGCTCCTAGGCAAGGGAAGTTGCAGATAAACGTTGCAATTCTTAATCAGGCCAAACGTTATTAGTATTATTAGGAACGCATAGTACGTTTCAAAATATTCTCAGACATCCTTAATGCCTACTGTCTAATAGTGATTTTCGTCCATAATAACTAAAACACGAAATCATCTGTCAAATGCTTGTCAAATCGATGTACCTCGGGAGCTCTGTGATTAATTATCGTTATGTTATTAGAAAATATTTTAACATTGTGGTGAGTGTGAACTGTATTCATTGTGTTCTAATAACGATTAAAACCTGTCAAATACATATTTTTCCCAATGCTTTTTCCCTCGATTATATTCGACACATAAACAGCTTCAACGTTGCTCCTACTTCTGCGTACTTTAGCAATCTAAACTTATGTTACATACATATTATTCCTTTTCCATTGCCTGTATTCTCAAATGGTGGTAACAGAGCAGACGGAACATTACAAAGTCAAAATCATGACTATTCCACGTCTCGTAGCCACATCTAGCATGTTTTTTGGTTTTAAGTTCGTTTAAAGAGGTATTAGTGACAGGTGGCTAGCCTGACGCCTAAAGCATACCTTAACCTCTCGTATGCTACGGAGCAGATCTGCTCCATTTTGAAGGATATTTTATTTTATTTTAATCAGCATAATTTGTAGATATTGAAACAGAAGAGGCTGGAATGCAGTATATTTTTCATTTCCCGCATACGAGGGGTTAACCTATTTGCCTTAGTCGTCTATTATTGTTGTAAAAAACTTAAATAAAAAACTATCAAATGGGAATGGGAAAACATCATTTGGGAAAAATATGCGATTAGTATTGCCACTAGGGAAAATAAATTTTCGGTAAATACAGTTCACACTCATTGAGGTACCGTGTAACTATGGCCTAGATAAATATCAGCTTATTTAGTTCTTCCTGTTCTAAATATTTATAACATTCCAGGGACTTCATTTTATTTTTTATTATTTATTTGTAGTGGATTTCTGTAGACGTGTTCGTCCTAAATTCCTAATATTTAGACCAGTCAAACGGCTCTTATAGTGGTTGGCGTTTGTCATTATCATTATACCATATGTTAACTAATTTGTGTGAAATTATCCACAGCGTCAACAGAACGTAAGTTTCATAGATGCAGTGATAGAAACCTATAGCCAGTTTTGTATTGGGGTCATTTTGAAAACTTGTATGTTTACTTTTTTCTTTATTTGAACTTTGACTTTGACTTTCGTGCTCAGAATTATGGGAGTTTTGGAAACAAATGAAAAAAAAATGTCCCCAATTTTACAAATTGTATATTTTCATTTCGGGACCGACATACGAAGTAAGTAAAGTTATTTGTAATTGTACGATATTTCACTGTAATTGTAACTTTTCTTTTTGCCGGCCTTTCCTCTATCTCTCAAAGGTTGGCTGTACTTTATCGTCTTTTTTTTGTGCAATAAAATGTTTACTTACTTACTAAGTGAATGCAAAAAAGTAACGTATTGGATATTTGGGACACATTTTCATTTATCGGTATGCTCCTAATTTTCAATAACGAGAAAAAAAGGAAATGTCTCGCTTTTTATAAAATGACTAGGGGTACGTAAATTTCGTTTTTACGAAATAGATGCGATAAAAGCGAAATCTGCATTTTATCTGCTATAAAAGCGAAATTTGAAAATTAAATACTTTCATACTTTTTCACACGACAACACGAAATTCAAGTACAGGGTTTGGTGTCTGAGTCTGCAAATCACATGGGTGCATGTTTCAACTTGCTAAAAATACTACTAGGTGACCATGCACTGCACTTTCAGTGCTGGGCGCACAAAGTGAGTCTTAATGCCAAGAGGTCCTTTAGTGTTTACAACATTGTGGTAACTGATCGTAGGCAAACAATGACAGATGAAAATGTAGAAATTAGAACAATGCTAGCCTTTAATTAACTTTTTAACATTTTTTGCGAAATAGATGCGAAATTTTCTATTTTGAGTTTTTTTTAATGCGAAATCACGATTTTTTATTTGCGAAATTTACGTACCCCTAAAAATGACCTAATGGCTTGTTTGTTATATCGGCTTTATAATACAGATTAACTGTGTTTACCTACGTCTGATCCCTATTCAGTCTATCTCCGGTTAAGGCCTACTAAAGATAAAAAGTGGCATAACGTCCATACATTATCTGTCACTATCCTATCTCTAGTAAGACGATCTGTCGATAGATTGACTGCTGGGAACGGCAATTACTATCTGCGATTAAATACAATTTGAGCTATGAATGAATCGTCAACAGTCTGCTTGTGAGCAATTTTGAATTGTTTTCAGTTAGATTTAGAAGTGGATTCGAGTATTGGATGTATTTTGACAGTTAACGGAGTCTCTTTTGTCCAACAAAGAGAAGTCTACTCGTATCCTGGTAAACAGTCATTGACAATTAACGTGGCAAGATTTGGACCTAAAAAGTATTAATACATAAAATCTTGCTCAGTTACGTTCTGGGAACTGTACTAAGGGTTGAGCCAACCCAACGAAAGCAGAATTTAGTTGTGGGATAAATCTTTCTTTACTCGCGATTAAGTCAATTTTTCATATGAAAAAAGCGAATAAGAGCGACCTTATTCCAATACGAATTATATTCTCGTTGTTGCGACGCTAACTTTGGCCTATGTATAAAACTGCCTATTCTTCAATAGACCTACCATTTTTTTCCGCTCGTTCCCTAAGTATCAGTATTGCAAAATACTAGATTGCCGACATACCTGCTTATCAAAATATCAGATTCCCGGAATACCAGATTTTCTTTACGCTATGTTCCTTTTTATACCGAAGCAGCCTTTGCAAGCCTGGTGTTTTCACTATCTGGTACTAGAGGAATTCGGTTTTAAATGGAACATGGTGTATTGAGAACATGGTACTTTACAAAACTGTAATAAAAACGAACATAGCATAAAGAAAATCTGGTATTCCGGGAATCTGATATTTTGATAAGCAGGTATGTCGGCAATCTAGTATTTTGCAATTCTGATATTTAGGGAACGAGCGTTTTTTTCGACCAGTATATCGTAAAGTGATAATTCTAAACGCTAATTGCTATAGGAACCTTTTAAGTACTACATAGTATTAAATTTAGTATTGTATATGACTATATTATGACATAATCTGAAGTGTATCTACCAGGGTCTATTTTCAGGATTTGTAAATTGTAATTAAATGTTTCTTTTGTATAGAGAGTTATATAATATACCTATCGATGTAATATATGTTTAACAATTTATTATTAAAAGTGTTTAACAGATCCATCTCGTTTGTTTTATTGTGATATAGGTGAAAAACTTAACTAAGTCACCCGTTGTATGTGTCAGTAATGTGTGCGATTAGACGTTATATTTTTTAAATTTGTAATATGTATAATCATATGGTTTGCAACTTTGCAAACTCATTTTTTGACTATCTTTCGAGTTTCATTATTCCTGTCCACTTATGATTGACACGACTGTCACGATTAGATATAAATAGTTGTCAATAGGTATAGTATTTTTTGCGTCGTTCATTGCAAACTGTACACAACTACATACAACAGGTGACTTACTTAAGTTTTTCACCTATACTACTTTTTGTATTTTCGTAAAATTTCTTCGAATTGAGAATAGACGTTAGGGAAGAATTTGTCTTATATGGCTCAGATAAGGTACAGTCACCAGCACCAATATCTGATACAATAAGGCTGCAAAAACATCTGATACGAGAAGTAATAGAGTCCTATTACTAGGGGATATTTTTGCACGCTCCGTCGTGACAGATATTAATGCTGGTGACTGTACAAGTATGTTTTATGTAGCTGTCATTATTACCAATGCGTGTTAGAGAAAGAAAACAAAGGTTTGTATCAAAATTCAACAGTATAATATATTTACATTATTTACAGTTTGTACAGTCGAGAGCGCCTTCACAGAAGGCATACACAGGCACCGAGTTCACACGAGTCACTACACTCTAGACACATGCAGCGGCCTCTTGTAGTAGGGGGGGTTGGTCCGCAGCAGCGGGGGGGAGTAGCAGGGCGCCTTGCGCGGCGGGCAGAGGGCTTTCTTCCAGACGACCACTGATTTCCTAGACCACGCCCACGCGCCCGCCGCGATGCCGCACGTGAGACAGAGACAGACGGAGATGCCGCCGGAGCCCGCGGGCTGCTCGGGGCTGCCGGTCTCCAGGGCTGCGACTAATGCCAGTCCCGGCTGCGCGTCTCTGAGTCGGGCTTCGTATACGCGCACTGCGGTCCCGCACGCCGCCAGCGCGAAGTATAGGAGTCCGCAGGCCGCCGCTCGTGCGGCCAGCCGGCCCACGCGTTTGGCTCCTCGCGAGTCCAGCGCCTTCCGGACTCTCATGATCCCCGGGCAGGCGCCTACGGCTAAGGCCACGGCCGTGAGCAGCAGCGCGCCGCGCGGCACGGCCACGAGCGCGGCGGCGGCGGCGTCGGCCACGCCGCACGTGCCGGTCAGCTCGTGCGCCGCCACGCGCCGCAGCGCCAGCGCCGCCGCCGTCCACGCGCCGGCCCAGCCCCACGCCACGGCGTGCAGGTACGCGGCCGCGCGCTCCAGCGCCTCCGTCGACCACTCGCTGGCCGCCGTCAGGTACCACGCCACGCACGCGTTCGCGAACCACGCGTCCGCCGCCAGCGTGAAGTAGTACGTCAGCGAGAAGAACACGACGCAGCTCGTGGAGGCGAGCCCATCCACGGCGAGCGTTGGTCCTGCGCAGGATACGAGCCGCGCTCCCAACCAGCCACGCGCCACGTGCACGAGCGCTATGATGGCGTGGCACGCGGCCATCCACACCACGGGTCGCTCCGGGTAGCGATACCGCGACGGCTCCGCGCAGAACGTCAGCAGCGCGAAGGAGGTCGACAGCAGCGAGAGCCAGGCGAGCGCGGTCATCCATATCTCGGCGGTGCGCTTGTCACGCGCGGAGTACTGCGCGTGCTGCGCGCAGGCTGGCCAGCACTCGCCGGTGGGCGCGCGCGCGTGCGCCGGAGGGCAGCCGTGCTCGCGCAGCTCGTGCTCCGGGAACGGCCAGCGCGGCGGCGGCGGCGGCTCGGGCTCCGACTCGCTAGCATTCGGCGGCCGCATACACAGCCTCCTATCCGCCCTTAGCGGGAACGCCGTGCAGTCCAGCGCGAGGCTGGGGTTAAGCTTCTGCAGCTGAGCTTTGCAGTCGCCGGCCACGGTCTCGCAGAGCGCGCGGCAGGCGCTGACGGAGCCCGACACCTGCTCCGAGCAGAGCGGCGCAAACGCAGAGCACAGCAGGAATCGCGCGTGCAGCGAGCAGCCGCTCGACAGGATGCCCGCGAACGCTGTCATCTGGAACAACATAAAAGACTACATAAATATTTGAAATACATACATAACTTGTCTAATCTACAGTGTGTTACAGGCGTGCGGGCATTTCTTGAAGCAGTGTTAAGAGATGCGGTTTGTTAATCGAACCATTAACTTAATTGCATTAAAAAACAAAATTTCACATGGCGTTACTTTTCTAAGAAAAGTTTAATTGCAAGCAATGTACAACAAAGTTTCTGTCACAAAATGACAAATCTAATGTCATCTTAGTATTAACTGGAAGTTAAGTGAAGTTAAGTTACGCATACATTGAAGACCCAGAAAATGGAAGAATTGCATTTGTGGCTTTATTTTAAATAATTATGATATGCTAATACTTGCAAACGATTACTAATTTGATGCATTATCGTCAGTTTTAATAAATGCCCGCACGCCGGTAACACACTGTAGATTCAAGGGTAGAAATTCTAATGCGGAAAATACAGAGTCATTCGTCCGCAAAAGTGTAAAGAACAACTGTAGTTGACCGCATTCGGCGAGCAACAGCTGTCACGGACTGATTAGGATAGCAATGCTACCAACCACATTACAAACATACAAGTTCACCATCAATAACAAGTATCGATGACATGTGATTTAAATTGCTATAGCGATTTGCTAGTACATAGTACTGTACCTAATCGCGAATGAGTTAAATATTTAATCCAATTAGAAACCGTCATCATTTCTGAGCGTCTAGTGTATTGAAAACGGTGATCAACTCGATATCGAATTCGTTTGCGAGTTATCGCAAAATTGTATGAAAACTTGAGACAGCGCCGCCAGCGGAACGTTTGCACAACTGCCACGATCGAGACGTTTCCATACAATTCCGCGTTAAGTCGCAAACGAATTCGATATCGAGTTCCTCATCGTTTTCAATACACTAGACGTTCTGTCCGCCTGGCGTCCGCGCCTGCCGTCAGCCGTTCCCAGGCCGCGTTGACGTAAAAACGATCGACGAGACAATGGCAAGGTCGATCCGTTTTTGTTTTGGACGGATGTCGAAATTAAGGGGCTCGGATTGGCGGTTTTTGCGTACGAGGGTAGTTACGCGTGACTTGTGACCGGTTTGGGGACCATTTAAAAGGTTGTTGTGCCTGCTTATTTATAGTGAGCGCTTAATTTGACATCGTTTGCAAGGCTTGGTTTAATTAGCGTAATTAATTAGGTAGGTATTTTACCAAAATTAAAACCTGATAATTATGGGCAGGACCCCGCAATTAATATTTTGCCCATACTATCTTGTGAAAAGTAGTTTTTTGCCTTTTAAGAAATAGCTCAGAAAAATTGACGACCGTGTAAAATTTGAGGTAAACAACATGTCAAAAGTTTAACTAACTATCAAGGCTTCCCAAAAACTTAACAAAACCCATGGCATTTCTATCAAATTTGCCGGCGGCGGTCCTCGGTTTCTGAACGGCTAACTGAGCATTGTTAATTTCCGTCCGGGGGCAAAAAAGCCTTCACGGAACCTTGGGATTGCTGCAGGCAATTAGAGATGCTTCTGTGGAAAAGAAATTCACGCTTCGGCGCATTACTCCGGCATTTCGGGTTAGTTATAAGTTATAATTTGAGACCGGGATTGCGCTGAATGCTTGCTCGCTGATGCATATGGTTTGGAATCTTAAGAGTAATTTTGGGAACCGATTTATCCCGGCACGACGGATAAGTGAGCGAACACATGGAATTGTTGTTGTTTTACGCGTGATTTAGTCAAGTAATAATTTTATAATAAGTTTTAAGTATTATTTGCTCAACTATTATGCGCCAAGTAAGAGGACCCGATACTACCTACTACCAACATACGTACCTAAGTAATCACGGCTATTCCTAAACGAGGTACCTAGGCAGAGCACACGAAATATCACATAGGCAACCACTTTCGTACCCACTTAAAGCCATAGAATAACAAACATTTCATTCTCCGTGTAACTATACAATGCGTGCTGTTTTTTAGGGTCGATGACACTAACGAAAAAATTGTATTGAGCGTATAATTTTTTATCAATCAAAACATTCCTTAAAATCAAACAACCTTCGAAATCGGTAGCAAAATAGCACTACAAACATCAAATGCCTACGTTAAAAAACATTAATCCGTACTCGTATTACATTGAACTTGGCTATCCAAACTTTAGTTTTCCAACAATGGCATGTTTTTAGTTTCTCGATTATCCGCATGGTCCATACCAGGTTATCCCATTAGCCGGTGGATCGCACTCCGAGCGGCGCACAGTGTTGCGGCGGTAGGAAAAAAACGAAAAAACAAAAATGTAGGTAGATCAAATACAAACATTATTTATTGAACTTATGTTAATAATGTATCATATTATGCCAAAAACGAGGATACTTTCTCACAGAAACATTGCTAAAACGCTTGTCAAAGTTTAACAATTTATTTCTGAGACGTTTAAGTGATTTCGAGTTGGGTGTTTCAAACTACGATTTTCGGATACAAACTATACTATTATTAAAATTGCAACATGGATTCTGTAGACCAAGGTATTGTCTTGTAAAAACGTTTTATCTAATTGAAATATTACAAACATTTTATAAAATACGGAATATTTAAATGCACAGCTTCAATACAGGTGGAAATTTTTCTTCTATAGACCTTTAAGTATAATATTCCACTTCGTGCCGCCATAAAATGTTAGTGACAGTGAAGTATTGACCTTATATTACTGGAATATAAAACGCAAAGTTGCAACTTTTTGCAAACTTTGACTGTAATAATAATTGTTTACCGCAGGGCATATTGTTGAAGGAGCTTGTAGCGGTTATATTTCGAAATCCATCGAAAACTTTGGACAGAAAATGCACAAATTTATTAGAATTTGTAAAACAGAAGCTAAATTACCCGCCAAAATACCAAAATTAAGTAAAAGGAAAGGTTTCGACTTCCGTCCATCTTCCGTCTGTCCGTCTGTCTACGGGCTGTATCTCACGAACCGTGAAAGCTAGAGAGTTGAAATTTTCACAGATGATGTATTTCTGTTGCCGCTATAACAACAAATACTAAAATAATAATAATTATAATAATTAAGGGGGGCTCCCATAGAAAAAACGTGTTTTTTTTTGCTGTTTTGGGTCTATTTAAATAACTGTAACAGGTAAATACTTGATATGGTCACATAATATTTAATTAAATATTTACTTTAAAAGAAAGTAATTAAATTAAAATAAAATTAGTATTTAAGGGGGGCTCCCATACAAAAAAACCTGATTTTTTTGCTGTTGTTTTGTCCGACTCACACTTGGCCGGTTTTTTTATGTATAATTCTTCATTCTGTACCATATAAAGATAATTAGTCAACAATAAACCTTAAAAATAATTTCGTCCCCTACCTACTATGGAGCCGCAACACTGTGCGGCGGGTTTTTACACTCACGCGCACAAAGGGACGGCGGGGCTGTTTGCGCGCGCGCGGGGAGTTTAGAATGCCGGCCGCTAAGACGTTTTGGTTAAGGGGTAGTTATTACATACTTTTATCTACACCCATACCACAATGTCTCTCTCTATAGGTACGTTCAGACGCAAGCAAATAGCCTACTTTAAGAAACCTGTGGTAACCTGCGGTTTTGATCGTTCTCTGAGAACTAATGTTGTAAATAATGTAAATGAAGATAAGGCTTATTTGACTGCACAAAACACTCCTCTTTTTCTGAAATTCGGTCTACACTCCATACAAACAGGAATTAGAAAATCAAGAGCATTATAATTGTTTCAATAGGCTTGTAAATGTAGCTTAACATTCCATTTGCTAGCTGCTAAGAAATAATTAAAAATAACACAGTAACTTGATACGACTGTCGCTTGCCGCTAAAGCCGCAGCTGAATTACAGTAACACGAAACATAAAACAACAAACTGTGCGATATTTGATTACATGCATTCCACGAACAGATCGTCAGTGACTACGACCCTTAACAAACATTGGCTCAAATACTGGCTCAAACACTCAAAGTGGTTTCGGATGTTTTGGATCACATACAAGGGTCCTTTGATACAATAGTACAAATACCAACCAAAAGAAACGGCGTCGTTGAATATCATACCGTATTCTTGAAGCGTTAAAGTCTTAGGCTTTTAAGTGGTCTTAAATTGAAGTAGTTTTTCGTTGCGTTTGTTTACTTTATCTAATCCATTGAGTTCAGAGCCGTATTTATTTGCTTGGGTAAACACTAAGCTTGAGTGCGGAGTGATCGTCGTGAGATGCAGGGCTATTGGACTCTTCCGGCTAGACTGCTAACGCTAAATATTACACAGTGAACTGACTGATAACAAAGGTGATGTAAACAAGTGTGTATTTAAACGACAAACATACATACATACATACATATTCTCACGCCTGTCTTCCCATGAGGGGTAGGCAGAGCACATGAATTCAAAAATCCAGTGCCACGTTTAGCTAATTCAGAATGTTTAACCAGATGGTTAAACGTGATATTGCAGTGACAGGTTGCTAGCCCATTGCCCACAATACACTAACCCTTTCCCAGAGTCGACTCTTACGACACCCACGGGAAGAAAGGGGGAGGTGCTATTCTAACCCGGCACCACACGGGGCGACGACAAACATACTTTACTTTACCTACTAGGTAGCTCTAAAGAAATAATTGCGCCTTAAATTATGTGTGATGTCTGAGTATTTTATATGCATGGGTACTTTTTACATATATTTTTCAAAGGAATAGGAAATAGATAGCAATTCATCTATTCACTTACTGTCATTTGCCATTAACCAAAGTCTAAGTGATGTCAAAGGTCGGCCCGGAAAAAATAGACCAGAAAAAACAGTTCAAACAAATTCTCATGCTTTTAATGTAAATAGTTATACGTATACACATTCATCAATCCAATGGCCCACGACAACAAAGGCAGTCAGCACGGCGACAAAAAAATAATTACCGAGGCGAGTCCGAAAATAGCCGAGTGCCGCCGGCGCGCTTTGATGTGCGTTTGCGCAGGGCTGGCGCGCGATGTAAAGTACGGGCTATTACGTGCAACTACAGGCATGCAATGTTTGCAACTTAGCATTTCAATACATAGGTACATCACGCCTATATTCCCAAATGGGCTAAAGTAATTACAAAAACTTATAGAGATAAAGTCATGATCACACTTCGTAAGTGGGTACTTATAGCATAATTTTTGGGTATTATGTTGGATAAACAATGTAAAATAGTGACAGATGGCAAGCCTATCACCTTTTAAGCGTTCATCAACTTTTTTCAGTCAGCGGACCCCTAGAAAGCCAAAAACAATTTCAAGGCCCCCTCCATAACCCCAATTACAAGATTTGTTAGTCTTTAATTCTAACTTTCATAGATAAGACGATGGACCTACGGTGGTCCGCGGACCACAGGTTACGTAACACTGGGCTAAAATATAGCTTTGCCTTTTCATTACCCGCTTGTACACTGACTCGATAGATATTTTAAATCTCGAACAAATATTGTATGTGTCATATTTAGTGACAGCCCTGAATAGCTTTGATGTTCAGGACAGTTGGGGACGCCGTCCAATCTTTGTGACGGACCGCGGCAGAGTTATTATAGGACTTAATAACTTCGGCTGTTTTAACTGCGACGGCGACACGCAAGCCTTGCCGCGTTGTTATTTTAAGTTGATCCGTTTTCCTGAGTAAATTCAATTGGTAAAGCTTAAAAGAAGGAAGGAGGTACGCCATCTCCCTAATTTTTACTACATTTAGTTAGGGTAACGCACCTCTAAAGAAAAAAAAAGAAATCCGTCACTTCACTTTGTTATCCGCCTCTCGGCGTGTCAGTCAAGACCGTTTTTCTCAAGAACACGGCGAGATGTAACTCTGAAATTGATACTAAACACTAAACTCTTGAAGATGTAGGAAAATTAAATATCTAAGCCTACGCAATCAAAAGTTACGACCGTTTATGTCGCATTTGTAAAGGGACCCAGAAACAATAGGCTACTTCCCGATGATCTACCGTCAACTCAACAATACTACTAATGTTGGATAGATATTTGGTATGGAACCTTTGCACCCGCACTTGCCCGGAGTTTTTGTTCCCAACTCTATGTCGTAACTATAGCAAGAATTATAGAAATTATCAATATTATAAAACGTAGTGAAAGGAACATATTTATTAAGTAGGTGTAATTAAATAATTAAAACATGAAATAAATTTACATCCACGTTTTAAGATTTACTTGTACACGCGAAGATTCCCGGTGAAAATAACCCCAAACATATCCCTTCCTATGTTTATTTCTTTGTTTCGAACGTTTTGCATTCCCGTGTATTTATAGTGCACTTAGGGCGAGCACCCACGTGTGAAGCGACACGGCACTTCAAACGCACCGATTTAGCTGATCAAAGCGAGTGTGCCCGCGGGTTAATAATTAACGTACTATAAACGTTTTAAAAAAAGAATTTTATGATGTAGAATAACACGCTCTACACTGTGTAAGGTGGTGCCACATTGTATCTTTAAGAAATGATATGAAGCGTTCAAGTGTGCTATTCGGAATCTAAGAACCTTTTAAGTTTGTACAATGTCTGATGTTTCACAATATGCAGATGACAGTCAATAAAATACGCTATTATCATTATAATGACGATCATTTATTCGATATTCTGCATGCTAATGCTAACCTAATGGCTTAGCGTAGTTGTACATATCAAGTTTTTTTTTTCGTGAAGTTCTAAATCGACCTTCTCAACAACTCAATTACTATGCACATGTTCATCCAAATAAATCCAAATGGGAATAAAAACCATAGTTTCTCAACTTTATTATCCCGCTCGGCCTTGTCCCCTTTCAGCGCCGCGGTAAACAATAAACAGGCAGCGAAGCATATACTATGCTGTATACTCAGTATAGTAACGCGGGATTGTATACAACCGAGGAAGTCTTCATTGGTGCGGCTGCCCTTTGATGTATAAATTGGGATAGGGTTGTCTACGATTGAGATGATGGTAGGCAGAGGAGTTACTGTATTTTGTACTTATTTATACATGAATATGAGGGTTAGTTCATCTATCCATCTACTATTTATTAAAACGGTCAAATTTTAAGCACTAGCTATATTTTTCGCAGTGACTTTAAAGGTCATTCTGAACAACTTTTATTATGAAACTAATACCGTAATCGCAAAAAAATGCTTCATACATTCCGGCTGATGTAGGTACCTGCTTAGTTTTTTTTCACTAGCTATTGGTTTAGTTAGTAATAGTAACGCTGGTTTTCTTCCAGTCAAGTTCCGACAATGCGATTTCTTCGAATCAGAAACAATCGAAGACGTGCTATCTACTTTGAAAGTAACACTTACATCCTATACAAAAACGATCATCGTTAAAACCATGCTCTAAAACTAACCCAAACACACAGCTCCAACAAAGAGTATCTAACCTCAAAAACAAACGACAATCGACCCGCTATCGTAACAGCCCTGCCCGTAATGAAAACAAAACTGCGCGGGCGGTTTATTTTGCTATGAATCGCTCCGTTTATTTTGCTAGCGAATTGTGCGCGTAAATCTCCGGGTTGGAGAGGTCACTTACCCGGCTCGGTCTTAATAACTTACGTGAGTGTTTCAGAACACGTGTTAGATTTAAGACTATAATGCCTCATTGGTTTTGAAAACTGTAAAATCGGCGCCCTCGAGGTTTTCTATGGCGTGGGTTTGCTTAATTATGTTGGTAGCAGATCAGGTTTCACTATAGGTTATTTTATTTGGTTTCAGTACAGACATGCGTATGTAACGTGATAACATTATGTATTTGTTTATAAGTATTTCGTTTAGTCATACATAAAGCAATGATTTTAAGCACTGTATTAAATCGGCGTAGCTACATAAGACTCTAGAATAATTTTCCTGATTTTACTAGGTCTTTTAGAGACACACATAGATAAAATACAAATGAGAAAGGCCGAGCGAGCACACGAAACGTTACATAGTCAAAACTATGAATTTTTTCGTTTCGTGGCCACTTCAACAAAATTTTAGATTTTAACATAGAAGAAAGAGGCGTAATAGTCTAGGCTAGTCTTTCGCCTAAAGCATACCCAAACCTATTTCCTTAGTCACTTCCTACATCCTCGGAAAAAACAAAGAGTTGTTATTCTAAACCCGACACCTCACGGACATTGCTCTATTTTACCAAAGAAACAAAACAATTGTACATTACGGGCGCATATCCCGCGCTCGTCGCCTCCTACAGTCCAACAGCCGCGTCCTCACTAACCGAGCTGCCTCGCGAGGCAAGCGCACGAGGCATGCTTTTGTTTCACTTAAGTAGAGACTGGATTATTTAATTACATTTCAGCGCATGTATCTGCATATTTAGCCCATTTCGTGGATTATATTTAGGTATATATATATATATTTTCGACGATTAATTGAGACACAAAATTTTCACCAAATAAATACCAGGACACAAACATTGTCATTTCATCAGTTATTCTATATTCACATTGGATTTTACAACAAAACATAAATATTTCAATGATGTACTGCAACATTTTGCAGATTTTCACATTTATCATGCATATTTACGGCATATACCTATCGTTCAAATTCATCATATATATCGTCATAATCCAGCCACTACACAGGCTCATAGCACCAAAAACTGCCTCGCAAGTCGGCTCAGTCGGCGGGGACCCGGCTAGTCCCGTCGCCGTTGCGCAACGCCAGCTGAATCATTTCCCTCATCTGATTTACGCGCGCATGTGAAAGCTGCTCCCCATCTTAATTGGAGGTTTACGGCGCCCGTTTACGGCCAACGTTATAGCTAAGCGATCCAGCCACTGCCTGGTCAGATGTCCGGTACAATCCGATTTGGGCTAGCCACTAACTCCGTGTTAGCAATTTACGCAAGTACAAATATGTCAAGTTAATCCAAAGCTAAGGGGCAATTGTATTGACTCGTTCGCCGCATGAGCATAAAGTGAGGCTAGTCGGCCGCATGCGTCGAGCGTCAACTTGCACTGTTGCACTGGTTCGGTGACCGAAGTAGTTTGGAACACGTGCGGCGACCGCATTGAGCGGACAGCTTGGTGTAATAGTCAAAAGGTGCAGGTCCTTACAGGCTTCATTTTACTGACCAATTAACAAACATGTTTTGCTCTAACCAAGCGTGAAAGAAAGAGACGACAAATGCTTTGTCATTAAAGTTGGGAAAGAAAAGTAACGATCGTCAATATAATTTTCCAATCACCTGCTACCTGTACAATATTAAGCAAGATTAATTGCCTACGCTATGAACTAAATGCTTAATGTCAATTACGATCCACATAAGCAAGCTGTCTTTTACACGAGCAACTAAAAAACATTTAACTTGACAACACTTAACGACTATCGTAACTCCGTAGTGCAGCCAACGACCACTCATCCTTATACGGCGAGTTTAAGAAAGCTAGTTTAATAGAATAATTCTAGGCTTGAAGAAGAACACAACTGATTACATCTTGATTCCGCTTTGATATTCGCGACGGTCCGTATCAGCCATCTAACGGGTCCAGCAAAAACCGACGCTTCATAAGCGGGAGATAAAACAACTGCCAAGCGTCAGGGCTGTCAGTTCTCGAACGCATTTGGTCAGTTTAGTTCATCAAGATGCTCTGGGACTGTGACAAAACGCTCTTGCCATTATGTTAGTAATTTTCCAGACGGCGTCCCTATCTTTTGTGGATCTGCCGAACCGGTCGCAGCCGGCGGAGCGCGCCTAATTGATAATAATCGAGACGCTCGTGAGCGATCTCGGATGGAACCCGGCCACCGCTTTACTGCTAGCTTCTCTCAAACACGAAAGAACAGAGACTATTTTCGCCCGGATACTGGAAGCTTATGTTGGTGGAACGATGCGATTCGACGCAGCGGCTCGACTAAAGGGAAGACTGAGCTGTGATTGTTGCGATGCGTGTTAATTTATAATAATCGAGAGGCACTAATACCGGCGGAAACGCTTTGAAAGCTTGCGAGGTTGTGTAACTGTAATCGTAGAGGGAATAGGAAACCATTTGCAGCCGTGCTCACCTTTCGTCACCCTGTTCATTTGTTTGCTTGACTGTTGGCTTTTATGATTTGTAATGGATATTCCTTGGCCAAGTAGGTACCTGATTTGTTTTGTCTGAGGTTTAGAAAAATATTTCAAGATAATCAACTAAACTTTACGTAACTTCATTCTCACTAGGTTATACATTCTCATTAGTTTTTGTCAACACAGAAAAATCCTATTAACACGTTAACTGCGGGAAGAGAATTCAAAGACTTTCAGTCGGTGCGTCGTAGGGTATATAAGATCCGACAAACGACTTTCCGTTACAGCGTTTGGGGGTCGAAAGTACCTGTTCGACCTGCTCATCTAAAAATATCATTATTCGCATGGGTATGATGAATTTCGGTATAATATACTTTGCAACAGAGAGCCATAGAGTGGTTCATAACACAGTTGAGATCGTAAGTAAATGGAGCCATTCTAAAGGATTCAAATGTATGTTTAGAAATGTCAGGTCTTTTATGCCCGATATTCGCACTGATCGAAAAAACTATCGATATAATTTTAGGGCCGTAAGGAGTCAAAAAAGCATCGATATCGATCAAAATAATGCTTATTTAATATCAGATGTATCTGTAATATTGTAACAGTCACGGTAAAGAAAATTTTACATAGTCAAGATTAAGTCTCGTCTTTTTTAACTTAATTAGCAGCTTCTCTGCTACTCGAAGCTCGGCGTAGTTTGTCGTAGCAGCCAGAACGATGTCATATTTTCAGATAAAGCCTGATCAATTAAGTTATGGCTATAGAGTTTTTTTTTTCTATTGTGTTGATGATTATAAATTATCCGGGAATTTTATTACATAGTGCGGTACGCAATAGTAACCCCATCACAACATTTCTCTACCACTTCAAACCTCGTTTTAAAGTAGTGTAATATGACACTGGATTTTTGAATTCATGTGCTCTGCCTACCCCTCATGGGAATATAGGCGTGAGAATATGTATGTATGTATGTATGTAATATGACGCTATTTGTCGCTAGGGTTACCTACCTTTACCTTTTTATACATATTCTATATTAATATGTATGAGTTAAAACTGGTGTAATAACTTTTTTTTATCTATACACAAGCACAACCCTAGACAAACTAGCGTGTAATCTAGTGCGGCTATTGGGTCATTGGGCATCGGGTCACTAAGATCCTATACCGCACCAGACAGTTTTTTTTTACTTTCAGTCGGTATAGGGCATAAAGGACCCGATGAGGTTTTTTTGTAATAATTGACTACTCTTGAAGAGACGATTTCAAAACAGTAACTATCTCACTTCTACTCACCCGATAACCTGTTTTGTCCCGCACCAGCGGAAAGTTAAGGAATTTGCCTGCCGCACCGTAGGCTAGATACGCATAGGGTCTATTCGACCCGAAACCGCAGAGAACGTGTTAAAAACATAACCAAACAGAAATATCGCTGTTCATAGTTCAAGGAATTCCTCGCCTATGAATAGACCGGACATAGTACGAGCAATTCGCAGCACTCCCCGAAGTGGGTCGAGCAAATAACTTGCGAGATTTGACGCCGTCTCCACGGGATTACGTTATCACAAACATGTGAGACCCAAATTAAATGTGACTGATAACGTCCCAGGCAACCCCACGCGAACCGCATTTGGTCCTAATATTAAGGAAATCTTGGGTAAATTATATTACCATTACCATCGGTCGCTAGCGGTCACTTCTGAAAGTAAAATTCTCAATACAAATCGTTTACGACGTCGCTAGTGAGCAAGGTCACTAGAGTCATAGTAAGGGTATTGATAGAGTTGAATTTAATTTAATTTACGAAGTGGTCTACTGTTCTGTAACTTAGTAACAGTTGTTGTAAGCATTTGGTGATTGAATTTATTTCAAGAAATATACTTGATACTTAGCAGCGCCACCCGTTGACTGACAAGACAGGAATCATCACGAATTTTCCGCATGTTATAAAAATGGCCATTTCTCAAAAAATCGGTGGACGCTGCTTAAAAACCATGTATCGTTAGATTCGGGTTTAAATTACTTATTTAATTATGTATCAATGAAGTTTGCTAGTCTTGATCAAATATCAGGTTACTAATTTTAAACAATATGTACACTTATTGCAAAGAGCCGGCAGGTTGCCAATTATGGGTGTGCAGGGAAACGGGCGATCGCCATTCGCAGGGATAACGTAGAATTTTTTTTATATTTTAGATGCGACAAGGTTAACAAAATAAGCGATATACGACTCCAAAGGTAACACAACACTTAACCAAACTCTTCACAGTCAAGTAGTCACCGAGTCAGCCGGGCGGTTACTTAAGAGGAAATGGAGCGGTCATATTTTGTATGGAAACGTAGTCCCCTGATTCCTCGCTGGATATTACCCGTAGAGCAATGATTTTTTACATCAACAATCTAATGATGTATCAGCATGTTCCTATGTTTTCTTTTTTTTCTTTATTGAATTATTAAAAGAGATATTAACCTTCAAAAACATGAAAAATTGGTAAGTTTTTTCCGTTGTGTTCAATCCTCTATAAACCAATTTTAACACAATTATATCAAAATATAAGAACATACAAACACAGTTATGACATTTTTTTAACATTTAATGAAAAAACATATTTAATCGGTTAAGTTTTGGAGAAGAAATCAGGGGACTACGAAACGTCGTTTTTGAATAATTTTCATAGGTATTTTCGGTCCGAGCTATAGTTGTTCTTATCGCACTCGACGTCGTCTGGGCAGGTCACGGTGCGACAGCAATAGATTTAGCAAATACCTATTTTTCAATTCCTTCGACCGGCATATTTCCTCTTAAGCCCATGTACGGATAATAGAACATCGAGTTTCATAGGTAGCAATTGTTTCAAGTACGAAAACGTACTTGGAATTGTAATGAAAATGATACGAGTTCCGGTTTGGGCTCGGCGACACGAAACGCGTCTATTCGATAGGTCTAATGTCGCATTAGTGTAACCAATGGTGTACCAATATTAAAACAAAGTGCACCAATATGTAGTTACATACATACCTACGTCACGCCTGTATTCCCAAATGGGGTAGACAGAGCACACGAAATGCTAAGTCGGCAAATCCATCCCTATTTCACGATCCGCGGCCACTTCTAGCCTATTTTTTCTAGGTTTTTTGTTGGCAGGTACGGTAGTAACAGGTTGCAGCCTATCGACTAAAAATATACCTTCCTTAATCGCCTCTTGCGACATTCACGGAAGAAATGGGCAGCTGATATTCTACACGGAATAAAAATACTCGCTCATTATAACTAATATTAAACAGAAACGCGTGACCTTTCTGGTCATCCCTTTATTAGGTACCACAGCTTTAACTAAAATAAATCCCGTGGAAACTATAAATGAATTGTTCTGTCAACACGCGGTCGTGTCGACCGGGGCCGTGATGTGGGCGAGATATTTATTACAAAATCACTTTTTTGTATTTATTCTGGACCAAATGACAGGTTAACGGATGATTGGCGATACCTTGCAGCCCGATGGAGCTGATCCAAATCTCACTCGACTTTAAAACTCATTTCCTCACATAAATTACGGAAAATGTTCTTAAACTCTGACAGAAAACATTTTTGTAGCTAGAGTTTTTTATATCGCAGGATGCACTTATTTATAAAAATCATATGAATACTTTTGTTCTGCGTACTGAGTAGGTACGGTCGAACCAATTGATTTTTTAATTGAATAATTAAACATCGACAAAGGTGATCATCAAAGTTCCGGAGGCTTCTGACGTGACGCCGTGGTAAAAATTGAACCAGTGACGTCACTCGAAACTTCCAAGCACTGTATCCTCGTCATTTATTGTTTGTCAAAGAAAAGAAAAAAATACGCGCTCAATATTTTTCGGTAATCTATATGACGGACTATTTTTTCTCAACTACCAATTCTCCATACCTTCGTTTACGTCAATAGCGAGTACGGTCATTGGGAACCCGTGGTAATGGAGGGAAAAGATAATTCTCCGGTATTACGAAGCCTACGGAAGGCTTGGCGCCGCCTTATCACGCTGATAAGGGCGAGACGGCAAGGAATTTAAAAACGCCTCATACTAAGGCTAATTAAACAGGACTAAATTATGAGTCTCATTAGCCTGAATTAAAATAAAGGAACAAGTTTTTGTTTAAGTCGCGGTTTTCAATTGTTCTATTGTATTTTGCTTAATTAATTAGGCAAGGCATGTATTTAGTTTAACTTATCGGGGGTTGAAGCTAGTGGTACACATTTAGTTAGTTTACTTTAAGGAACACCACTGGTCGGGATCACAGACGAAAAAGGGTTGTGCATGAAATTAGGAAACAACTAAGTATTTCGACTTCAATGAAAAGATACATATCTATCTACAACTAAGTGTTAATGTAGGTCATAAATAAAAAGTACAAAGGCGGACTTATCCCTAAAGGAATCTCTGCCAGGCAATCTTTGAATACCTAGTAGAGAGGAGCATTATTTTAGGGATCGACGAATGGATAATTTACGTGAAAAGAGAAAGTCAATATTAGCTGTATGTACTAACTATTGCTAAATTATAAACTTGACATTTGAGTTCTCAGGCAACTTAAGTTTCGTAAGTTTTGTTTGAAGTCAAATTTGTTAAACCGCTAAAGTCAACACTTCAAAATGGCGGACAACTCTGTTTGCCGACCTTTGAAGTCTGTTTAAATAGTCCGCCAAATATTGACCGATACTTTGCAATACAAAGTAAATATTTTAAGGCTTCGGCTCAGGGTTGTACAATCAAGGAAGTGTTCTTATCTTCAAAGACACCGCCGTCAATTTGAGATAATCTTGCTAGTGCAGTCGTAATTATTACCAAGTAAATAGGTTGGTCATAAGTTCCGCATATGATATATGGATATAACTTTTTTCACACGCTATTCGGCATCAAACTTGGCAAGATTTTCAGTAGTGAGGGTGAAACCATGGAAACTACTTTCCTAGTTCAATGTCGAATAGTGTACCTTATACTGAACCTACATATTCCCTAACTGGATAGGCAAAGCATTCGAAATTCAATGTCGAATAGTGTACCTTATACTGAACCTACATATTCCCTAACTGGATAGGCAAAGCATTCGAAACGTTACATAACACAATAGAAATACATAATCTGTGTAAATTTCAACAGTCTAGCTAGCACGGTTCGTGAGATACAGCCTGGCTACAGTCGGACGGACAGCGAAGTCTCAGTAATAAGGTCCCGCTTTACCCTTTGGGTACGGAACCCAAAAAACGTGTAAGATATTGAATGGGCCTGGTCTCGAGCTATAAATATTTGGAGGCGGCCTCCGAGGCCAGTTGTAAATGACCGCGTATCGCCATTAACAGTAATCTCCGATTTACCGCCCTCCGAGGAATGCAAGACGCTTTCGGCTTTCGTATTAAGAAGATATTATTATGCATTAATTACAGCATCGAGCTCAGAGAAGATATAGTTTAAAATCTAAATCTGTCAGATGATTACCGTGTTCAAGGTTTCTGGCTGGGGAATTTCGGAAATAGGGAAAGTACCTAGTTACAATTAATTACTTTTCTACGATTTAACATAGTTATGCACGGACCTACTCAGCGTCGGAATAATAAATGGAAATTGGAATAATAAATGTGTTTCTAAACCAGTGTTTGTTACCTTTTTCATACATTAAAGTTTCGTATGAAATACTAGGATTACTTGTTACGGCATTAAACGAAAGTGGACCAGGAATGCATAGGTTTGGTGTAACAAATCTATTCCTTAAATTCCTCAACGATGAAGGTGGAAAAGTCAAAGATAATGATGGTCATTACTCATCTATACGACTATAAAAGACTTGCATACAGCACCATTGGATTTGCGACTTGTTGTTTGTGAGTTGATAGGTCTGTATGTACAGTCAGCGTCTGATACATGGTTACACTTTGGTACTTTGTCACTGTGATCGCAGTGACAATTTCATGCGAGAGTTCAAATATGAGGTTAATTAGAAAAGGTACTAAAGTGTATACATGTATCAGACGCTGACTGTACGTACATAAGCATAGGTACTTTTATTGAAATCTGTTATACAATCCTTATCACTTTATCAGGAATTGCATAAAAGTGCGTACGAGTACCTACGTTGTAATGTTGTGTGTAGTGATGCAAGATTGTGAACTTCATATATTGTGTCGATGGAATACGTTCGACCTTTAATGATGGTTATGATGAAGTTTAATAGCTCTGAAAGGGTTTATAAAGCTGTAGGTATATGTAATTAGTAATTACGACGTCAATCTGCTCAAATCTGCTGTTCAGTTTCAATATTTCTAATTTTCAACCGACAAGCTAGCAACCTGTCACTATTAAGGTTATAGCTCATTACAGCCGCCCGGCACCCGACCAGCACCGCCTCGCCTTTAGCGGTTAGTATTCTTTATATGAACTTGTATGGGCATACGCTCACTACATCAACTCCGTAACGTCAACGGATCGCCTCGATCGCGAGGCGTCCGCGCGCCGCCCGCGAGTGGACCGCGCGCCGCCGGCGAGTGGCCCGCGCGCCGCCCGCGAGCGCTCTCCGCCAACCGGTGTTGCTAACTTAGTGGATTCACCACAAAAATGAGTAATTTTGGCACCCCATTTAGCGGTGTAATATTTCATTTAGTGGCTGGTGTTTTTTTTGTGGATTTCAAAGGATCTTCTTATCTAATACGTCACTTACACATTTAGTCAGTCAGACATTTTTTGTGGCACTGAATTTTTGAATTCATGTGCTCTGCCTACCTCTCTTTTGAATACAGGCGTGAGAATATGTATGTGTGTATGTATAATTATTTTAGTAGTACTTAGATACCTAATTGTTTTTTTTTAAATAAAATAATTAGTTGGCACTTAAGAAATTTGTTCTCTAAAAACAGAGCCTGCAGGTGAATCTTCCGAAGGTTCGGCCTCATCTGCTTGCTCCGCTTGTAAAGAAAAAAAAAATCAGTGCTAATTTTTTATGTTACTGAATTAGGTATTATGTAGTTATTACATTTGCCTTCACGTGCTAAGCTCACTTTATGAGTTGTGTTCATTGATTTGTTGTGTTACTTCAGCATTTTATAAGTTCTGTTAGTGGTTAAATTCTTAACTTACCATTAACTGGAAGTATCTATTTCACTAAAAATTAACTAGCTACTAAAACTAATAATTTTCCCGTTAAAGCACATGTCTACCTAAACTAACAAAT
>BHDV01003468.1:61952-79272 GCA_005406045.1 Adoxophyes honmai | reverse complement strand
CGCGGACGGCGCGCGGACGCCGCGCGGCGAGGCGGCGAGGGTCGGGTCCCGGGTGGGTGCCGAGTGGCTCTAGTTAGCTATAACCTTTACGTACCTCTTTCATCTGTGTTTGAGGCTAAAATAATGCAAAAAGCAGCTTGAAGCGTGCAATAGTCACGGTTTAGTCCATATAACGTTACGCTCTACCTTCCCCATTCGGGCATACGTGACATTTATGTATTCGGTATATTATATTTACGAATAGTTACTGCATCGGCAGTAATCTTCGGCTGCACTTCGCTCCCTTTCAAACTTCAACGCGCATAAATCCGAAAGGGATCCCAAAAGGCATTGCGGCGTGCGCGCGCGCAGGTAATTGACAAGTGAACGAGGCGGCCGTGTCGTGCGCAGATATAAACAGTTTTTAATGGTTATTTATGCGGCCCTGCGCAGAATTAATACCGATCACGTCCTTTTAAATGCGGATTGCTAAATAGCCGGCGTTTCTGAGACGATGCGTAGTCTATGGGTGTTCTTAGAAGCTGTTTAGTAAAAGTACATGCCGTAGTGTTGTAACGCCTTATTGGGATCGGTGGGGATGTAGCTGGTACGCTACGGATCGGTACGATCATATCTTTAGCGTGGCCTTAGCAAGCTAGTGTTGTTTATCCCGGGTTAAGGCTAAGCGCGCACCACGATTTAATTTTTCCGTCACGATTATATAACAGCGCTGTTCATGATGATTGATGATGACTCTTTGCATTTCTGCGACACAAATATCGCACAAAAAATGGTGATGGGCGCTCAGCCTTAGCGCTTGTCGTCTCTTTCGCATACGCGTGGTTAAAGAGGGACATTTTTAATAAGTAAAAATAGGTTAAGATATGTTTTAGGCGATAGGCCAGCAGCCGGTCACTATGGTACCTACCTCTAACTTAAAATCCAAGGATTATGTTAGATGCTGCTAGATGGCTACGGAACGTAAAATGGCCATGGATTGGTCTATGAAGCGTTTCTTGTGCTCTGCGTATCCCACTTGGGAATACGCGTCTGGTGTATTTATGTAGGCATTTTTTATTATGCTGTTACTTAATTGGTGATTAAGTAAAGAAACTCTATCACTATCAGCCCATCAAGTAAATATTTCGCATCAGTGGTCTACGAGTGACAAGCGAAGGCGGTATGTATTAGATTGGCTGTATTAATCAAGGCTCGGTTTGTTAAGTTGGCTTGTCTTTAGTTTCGTGCAATTAATCAGTTAACTAAACAAATACGGTAGAGCGTTTTGTCTGTATTAATGATTTCCCAAAGCGAATGTGACGTTACTTTTTCGTCTTAGAACTCAGTTTGGTGCGTAATTTAATTATAGATTAAAACTTGAACATTAAAATACCGTGAGACTCACTCATGTTGAATGATTTACGGATAACTCACGTTTTTAAATCGAATTTAACTAATTAACCCTTAGGCTAAGTAACCCGAAACATGTCGAGCTAAACTCGATTTAAATACGTGAGTTATCCGCCAATTATTCAACATAGATTAAAACTAAAATACTTACAATATTTTGCATTTTGCCATACCCAGTAAAGCGGTAATTATAATAAATCGATCGCCTAAGTTCGACCAACGAACGTCTTTAAACTAGACTAGACTGTTCGCCGACCGTCGTAGCCTAGTCAGCCATGACAGTTGTCGCTCGCCGCATGCGGTCGACTACCGTGTCCTTTACGCTATTGCGGTTGCCGCATACGGCATGCGGCGAAACACTAAGGTACAGTCACGTACAGGGATTGTTGAGCCACTTGTCACTGTTCCCAATTTGAAAGAAAGAAAGAAAGACATTTATTGACAACAATTTGACACAGACATAATAATGAACTTATCTAAAATACATAAATTATCCTAAATAAATAAATAATAATAACTTAAAAAGGGGAATGCCACTTCCGTGCCAAATAGCGCCAAAAGGGCCGCACTCAGCATAATATTGCGGCAAGCCGCAACGCTGATTTTCAGTGCGACCCGAATTTAGACGTGTAATCAATGACCGATGTGACTGACAGATGTTATCTATTGGATTAGTATTACACGGCCAAGTTACAAACATAGGTAAGTGGCTCAATAATCCCGGTTCGCGAATCGCGATGGTACGAGTACAGTTGAGAACAGACAGTTGAGTTGGTGAGTCGTACAGAAATGACGAGCAGCTTTACTTCACATTTACGGTAGCATTATTATAAGTCGAAGCGGGATACTGATTACCTGAACTGTTTATGGAAGTAATTAAGACGGTATTAACGTTTCCTTCGTTCGCGGTCCGTTATCTTAAGAGTACAGTAGCAACACTTAAGAAGTCATTCAATACCGCAATCAACAAATTGCACAACACAAGCTCTATATTACAGACTACCTATTACGTACTTAAGCAAGTTAAGCACCATATTTCCTTTCTACTTTCACATATAAAACTTCTCAGTCAAAACGTGAACAAAATTTTTAAAAGACACAATTCTGCAAATCTCCATCCCTGATTAATATGGCAAGTTTAAATGCTGAAAATTCCAATATTAAAATGTTAGTGGAATTCCTAAAGTTTCTCATTCGCATTGTCTATCGCAAACTGTGGTAGGGAAGGCAAAAGGCAATAAAAGCCGACACACAGTCATAGGAATCGAAAAAGCACTTCCTAGAAACCGGATTCGTTGATCAAGAGTCCAAGTTTCGATGTATCGATTAAGTCGATTACACGTAATGTGAAATCGAACGGATTTAATTTAAATTGAACTTTTTAACGACTGCACTTTCCAGTTTATGGCTCGCGGCAGTCTTTGCGTCGTTCGTCATTACCGCGCTCATTTGCCGGCGTTGTGGCTTCAACGGGCATTGGATATGTTAATTGCTTTTAATCTATTCATTCTTAATTGCTGGAGCCTCTGAAGTCTCCGTGTAATGGCTGTAAGCATGTAAATTATAAAGTTAAGAAAAGGCCTAAACTACTTCTAGAATATTATACAACTTCATGACTCTGGTTGTTATGAAAATTTAAATTAAAGTAATCGAAGAGTACCGATCCGGAGGTAGCACTTACTACCTCATATTGTGTCTCATTTACTGAAAGGTTACTTTTATAAGACTTCTCCTCTCCACCATAATGATAATAATTTCAATTTTATGAACTTTCACTTCAAAACTCAATCCTCCTTTCTGATCATCTCCCGAAGCTAACACGAATTCTAGTTTTGGTCTATAAAATGATTTACGCGGCGAGCCGGGGGATGCGGGCCTAATTGGGCAACATTCCTCTGGCTCGAGGCACGATGATATGCCATTCTGAAGATCGGAATAGGACGAGTCATTCTTACGATGAAATAGGTAGGTGTGAATAAGACGGAGATTGAAGGTATCAGGGTATCACATTTTTGTAATTATTTCATTATGAAATTTATTCAAGCCATTATGCAACAATAAAGAGGCTACAAAACGCAAATGCTACCTAGCTAATGGAGTGCAAAAAGTTCAACCTTTTCATTAATATATTATACGTCTCACAAAACATTGCAGCGAAACGATATGCGATACCATGCCACTTTGATTAGATCCGCGGTTGGTCACAGAAAAAATAAGAAATGACGAAATAAACGATCAATTTACGGCAAAAAGGCCAGCCACAAACAAAACTCAGCCTCGCAAAGCTTCTAATCGAAAACAAAAGCACAACGATTTTATAAATTCATCGATTACCCGCTCGTAATTAAAAATGCAAATGTCAGTTTAAAAAGGAAGCCCACGCCACGAAACAACGTAATCATCTGATTTAGACTTTATATGAACGGCATAAGAATTGTGACAAGTGCTGAGTCGTCATGGCTGATATTGGCATACAATGTGGGGTCGCCGCTCGCGCAGCGCATCGCAAAGCAATAAAAACAAAACGTATAAGTAGGCACAGATATTCAAAGGGCGCCGCGGACATAATTTATTTTCATATTCAACAGGATTGGTAAATGCATATTACTTATATTGTATTGGGAGCCCATGACCCCTTCATCCATTCATGCAAACGGTTTTGTACCAACCTGCCCTATCGAAGATATCGAAAATTGAAACCAAAAATCGGCTTCTGCACTCGTATGTACCAATCTAATAGGTTCCTTACACATTTGTTGCAAAAGTTTTCTGCCATACTTGTACTATTATCTATTCTGTACCATAGTATAGGTTTTTGCTGTCCAGCTGACGAATTTGCAAATTAGCTGCAATTTAAATGAATGAAATCGTTTTGACCATTGTTACCTAAAGGCATTTGTAATTACAATTTATATCTTTTCTTTTTATTTGTAATATTTCCTTGTCCAAAGTAGTATGGGGAGGATTGCCCCCCGTACCACCCATTAGAACTAATCGTGCTTGCATATTCATCAGATGGTTCCTACACTCCGTTGGTGACACTTTACTTTGATGGCAGACACAGACAGCACAATATTAATGTGAATAACAACATTCATGAACGTATTGTAATAATAGCCATCTGCCCTTTGCACGGCGCGGCGATGCGCCCGCGGCGCGTAATCGCATCGCTTTGATCTCGCCGCCTCCCCCCACCACATTGCATCTAATTGTGGTGGTTAACAGTGCAATTACAGTGCAATTAGGTTTAATCGATGGTCATTTTTTGTTATTTTAATTGCCGGTTATTGTTAACTGTAATTAACTTCATGTAATGAAAATGAAATGCTTCAAATATTGTAGGAACGCCGATATGATAGATATGTAATGTACAGATGTTTGTCGCTTTGTACAGATGCACGCGAAAGTGTTATTGTATTTTTAGACCTTTATTTGCATTTTATACGAATCATATTTTATGGGTCCATTATAATAGCCATTTAAACGCTGTAGTTTTAATCGGTTATAAACAATTTGTTTAAGAAAACGTGTCAAACTTTCGAAATACTCGAAGAGAGCTACTTTGTAATGTATCATTTGTTAATTATTTTATATAAACCAGAGCGTTTTCGTGTTCTGATGCAAAGAAATCCCGGACCATATATCGTGGCAGTGAAATTATTAAAGTTTAAAAGTTGGAATGAAAGATGGCGCGCGGCCGCGGGCGCAGCGGCTGCGCACAAAAACGGACGAACAAATTGCCCCACCTAATTACCCCAGGTAGGCGGCCGCACAAAGTGGAACATTTTTATATTACAAGTGTTAAGTTATTCAAGATGCAGCTATAAATTTATTATTGATATTTTATTACGAACGCTTAATGTAAGAAAGTTTTCTTGGAACATGCTTTTGAAATCGCTGTAGAAAGGTGTGACAGTTTTGAAATTAAAGTTTCAGCAATATCCGATTGCCTTGGCGAACTAAAAGGTTTTGTATCTACATAATATTAAAATCCGTATACCTGTTGCACAATAAAAAACGATGAAAACAACTACCTATGATGTAATTTTAAATAGCTTTTTAAAAGTAACAATGAAAGTTTTTAACAGAGAAATGAACGAAATCCACTTTTCCGTGACCAAAAATTACCGTAAAGCTACAATAGTGAGAGATAAAGATTACCATCTACGGCAACTTCAAGCATGACTTAACAAAGCTAAAAAGACTCATCCAAAGCCCCGGCCTATTATGCCAGCGCCGGAGCCCTACCTGCGCTAATGATAGGGGCTTCACGGAACACGGACTTCTCAATAACACCTCGGCAGCTGTATCTTTTACCCAAAAAAGTCGGCCAATTATGACACAATCTTCAAAGACGCCGACAATTGGGGAAATGGGTAATCAAGCTATTGTCTGGCTATCTCTTGTTAGACTTTATTATTATATTGTTTTTTCGTAGTAATTTAAAGGCGACGGTACACGCGATAAGGCAGTCTACGAGTCGGATGCTTTTTGCGCGGAAACTTCAATTGAAGGTCAAGGATAATTGCTGCGACCGCATGCTCGGAAATTTAAACTCGTCTGCACCAGGCTGCACAGGCATCCTTTCATGAGCGCCGCCCGGCCTCGCCGCAGCCCGAGCGCCGTAGGAAATGGAAGACGAACGCCGCGGTTATTTGACCGGTTTTTTATTACTGAATAACTCACATTCTGACACTTTAACGCGGAGAGCTGTTCTCAAATGTTAGTACGTATAAGAGTTCTGTTAGCCAATTGGTGGGTTAGTGCTAATGGCGGGCAGGTGTGGGTGTCCTGGCTCGTTACCACCTCGCTGGAGCTAAAAGCCGGCCATTGTTGGCCTTACAGCGTATTTGCTCCGGATACAGATCACTGACGTGTTATTTGATATAAAATCTACTATTGCATTACGTTCACTGGGCTCCAAATCGTACAAAGATTGTTAGAAAGCGATGTTCTATTTAAAAATAATTAAAAATGCAGTGCTATTAGAATGAAAAGCAACGCTAAAGAGCGGTGTCTACACGAAACTTTAATTAAGCAATGCTAGTGATACAGAAAATTTATCGGTCCATGAATTCGACTTCGATTGCCCAATCTAGAGGTGAACGACCGCCGCCTGTGACGATGCAGCGAAATCAGATGGAACTTTTCGTGAATGGACCATCCCACTAGAACAAATGGACCCGATGCTACGCCTGATAGTGCTCGTTTGGAGGATTCTGTACTACTTTTTCCTTTTAAGCACACTCAATTTGGACTTAGAACCGTAGTACTTAGGTCGAATTTGAAAAGACGTGTCGAAAACATATTTTTACTGTTGCAGAGGTCGTGTTTGAAGATGAAATAAGGTTATTTTTTTAATAAAACGTGACTCAGATTAGAAATAATACTGTAAAAGGAAAACAGTAACCCCTTCTTTTTAGCGGAAACGGACTACTTTGTCGAGCATCTAACGAATTATAACAACTGTTAATAAGTTCTATTATACTATAGGGTATCTATTAAATTAGTCATTACGGTCTATCAGATGATAACAATCGAGTAAATTAAGTAATTACGAGCTAACGTCACGGCAAGGAGCAGATCGGTGTTTACGAGCAAGTATCAGCAGAAATTCATACATATAAGTAAAGATATAAGAGATATGAGCGTTTAAAGCGATGCCGACGATAAAGCGGCATTAACCGATACACATCGGCACTTAAGGCGAGATAGCCGCGATTCGATAAGGGATATAAATAAAAATAAATGCCTGCTCTTGCGTTATTGGGCTGTAAAGATACCGCTATCGCGATAGTAAATGTATCAAAGCGTCCGCGTGTTTATTGATATAATGCAGCTCCGAATAATCCCGATGAATTCGCAACACGAACGTTTTAATGGATTTTGCTTGTTACAGACGCCATTAATCAGGCCACAAGCGGCTGGCAACTATCGAGTACTTCTTCGAATCTATTTCTCTTCTAACATACGCTTGTGCGGTACCTACCAATATGGTTTGTGTTTAGAGCTTATAGTCTGTTTCTTCGAATACATTCTTATGTATTTTTAGTGTCTCGCAGCTATATTATCGATAATACACATTTAGAAATCTGGGGTACAATTATTAAATGCCTCACATGTCTATTGACACGTCACATAGCAAATCTTCGTCGCAGGGCAAAGTAAACACGCTCAGAATTATACAAAAAGACCTCGATTCGGCGCCTTTGATGTGTGATAAGCGCTTATCGCTCACGTCTGCGCCCGCGCCGGTTATTGTCACATGAATTGTTTTTTTACAACAAATTTTATTTGCCGTTTATGGTTATCGCTCAAAGACTTGCGGCCAGGTAAACACAGGAAAACGCACTCAAGTAGCAGTAGTCTGATAAGAATCTAATTTAAAAAGCAGAACCTAATTCAAATTCTAGATTCAAATTTAATTATACAGCAAACTTTTCGCCCTCGGCTATGACTATTTGTTTTATGAATTACGGGTAAAAATATAGATCGCAATCTGTTTCAGATAAAGAACGTTACTGATTACGGTACTTTTATGTCTAATGCTTTTACCAATCATGGCTCAAAATCCTGCCTTATACCTAAAGAAAAATAGTACCCAGTGCTAACTGGTTAATATAATGAAACGATTCCTATTAAAAACAACGACGATTCAGTCAAAACAGAAGCCAAAGTCAACATTTCCCCCTCAGAGCGCTATCTCTTGCACTCACTATAATAAAAATATCTAATCATTGTTTAGTTTCGGTAAACAGTGCTCCTGTAGCTGCGTGTAACAGTCGTACGTACATCCTCATTACGGGCGTCTGTCGATCTGTCACAGTTGAAACGCTTTTATTATGGACATTTGCAGGTGTTTTGAGAACGTTTTGAAGGGACTAAAAACAATGATGGTGATGTTACTGAGGATTTCAAACTATTTGTGGTATTTTCAAGCACTTAAAAACTTTAGAGTATAAAGACAAATAAATGCCTGGTTGGTAGTTCAATTTGATATTTATTGCGCTATTTAGGTCTATTTCAGTTCAAGTTTCGTGTATGTAGATGTACCGTCCCCAGTATCAATTGGTTGCGAAACGTATAAAAACGTAAGTTGATTTCTATCAATTCAATAAAAAATATTCTTAAGAATTGAAGTTTATATTGTGAGTTTAATGCGATCACAGTAGTTCACATGGGTTTGGACTAGTAACAGACCATAAAATCCATTCAGCAATCTGCCATAAATCAAATTCCCCTTGCTGGCAGGGCCACTATAACATAATAGCTCGATTCCCCTAAACTTTAATATCGATTGTCAACTTACCCCATCGCTATAAACACGAATATGTAAAGTAGCAACTTTTTATGGTCAATGGAAACCCTTTAAGTAAAAGTTATGACGTTTTTTCACGTGAAATGACATTAATTGATATTCAAGCACTTGTGTGCTCGACTGTCGTAAAGTAATTCGTAGAATTTTTTGTTTTGGACGTTTATATTTAAATTATAAATCCATTCCTGTGTTCTGTAAGCCTAAATAATAATAACAAAATAGATTTCGACTCTACTACGAGTATGTTCCTCTTCTACTACTCTCTGAGTTTGATCCAGATACAAGAATGCACAATCCTGGAGTAACTTTAAAGTTCGAATTGGAGTTGGTAAATACTGTAAATATCAATTGAACCTACCGCTTCTTCAGCTTCTTTTTGGTCCCGGTGGCCCATGAGGTTGGGCATGGCTGTCCAGTTGTACCCCAAATCCTGGCATAGGGGCAGTTTGATCCTCTCGCATTTGCCACCTTCATCCTCTTGCGCCCCCACCAGAGCCCCCACAACCAACAGGCAAACAATCCGAAACATGTTCAACACGTTTAAAAACACAACACCAGAATATCCTGTATCATATTAGAACGGTTCCGAAAACTTTGTTTATATCACGTAAACATTTTATTCTCAACGCACGTGCTCTCTCTTCCACGGTTCAGAGCGGACTGGCGGAGGCGGACTGATTCGAAATCCGAACGCGGCGCGGCCGGGCGGCCGGCACGGCGCGGCGCTCAATCAAAGGCAAAGGCGCGGAACCGGTCTGCCGTGCCGGTGCCTTCAGAGCTGCATGTGTTCCGATAAAAGGCCCGTCTGAAGTGAACGCATGAACAGGGCATTAAGAAGAAAAAAACCCTAATTCGTGTACGGCTCGCTGCAATCCTTGGTAGTAATTTTAACTCTCTCTTTCCCTCGTGCGGGTGCGAGTAGACGAGTATCGATATATAAAATTAAGTGTATCTGCCCATGGGGTTCAATTTTATTTTATGAAATTGCCGCAATAAAAGTGTCGGATAATTGAGAGGTTTAAAGGCTTTATTACCGTGAATTTCGCTACATTATAGGTTTGCCGTGAGCGGTTTGTTATTTAGAGCGGCTAATGGGTGACGGATGCTCTATCCTTAGTCCTCATGCAGGCTTCTGCTCCAGGTACTTGTTATTATAGGCTGCGCTGTGCAGTTGGATATGCAGAGGCTTTGTAATGTAACGCGGTCTCGAGATAGTGGACGCTACTTTTATCTTTCAGTTCGACATCCCAAGTAGAATACACAATTAGGGCCCTTCATTACATCACTCCAATAACACCTTTAATACAAGGCCTAACACACCCCAAAATGTGCTCTACGTCTCTACGAAGAGGCCTGAAAACCGTTCATCTTTTAAAGTATCTCTCATACGTATCTTGGCCAGTTTAAGTTGGCCTTTTGGTGTAATCAGGAGTGTTTGATATTGAAAAGGGTCGGCGGGTCCGCGGCGGCTGGTGGCGCGGCATGAATAGGCGCGCTGTGCGAGCGGGAGGCACAAAGGCGCCGCTGCGCGCACGCCGCCGGCCGCCGCCGGAATGCCTAATTAAGGGCGCATGCGCGGACTGCGGGGCGGGACTCGCGCCCAGACCGGGGAAAATTATGAAAAAAAAAGAAAATATTTTTAAAACTCTTAAATGACGCCAAATATTCTAATAATCTCCCGACGCAAAATATCCGTACCAATATATAAATCTGAAAGTGTGTTTGTTTGTTTGTTTGTTGGTTTGTCCGTCTTTCACGGCTAAACGGAGCGATGGAATGACGTAATTTTTTAGGTAGAGATAGTTTAGGGCATGGAGAGTGACATAGGCTACATTTTGTCTCTTCAAAACCCCCCATTTCCCTAAAGTGAGGAGTGGAAGTTTTCAATGTAGAAAGCTATAAAATTGGTATGTGTGCTATCTCTTCTGTGATACCCCGAATTCAACGCGAGCGGAGCCGCGGGCAAAAGCTAGTTCTACATAAGGACAAAATAATATTGATCTGTTTGGTGTCAGGTCAAAAATAACGACCGCGGAAGGCTAGCAACCTTTACCTTTTCATCTACATACATACATCACGCCTGTACCCCCAAATGGGGTAGGTAGAGCACGAAACGCTATATAGACAAAACCATGGCTAATTCACGTTTCGCAGCTACTCCTGGCATATTTTGAATTGGCAGGTATAATAGTGACAGGTTGCTAGCCTATACCCTAAAATATACCTTACCTTATTTCCCCAGTCGCCTCTTACGACATTCGCGGAAGAAATGGAGAGGTGTTATTTTAAACCCGACACCACTCGCGATGACTCTATCAAACTTTAAATTAAATCAAAATGGCTTAGAAATTTGAAACATTAAGGTACGTGTGCTCTGCCTACCATATTAGGGAATATAGGCGTGATGTTGCGTTTCTGAATAGGTACAAATTTGGGCAAAGGTACAACGGTACTGCAATCAGAAAGATAAAAACGCATGGAAATGTGTATCATTAATATTAGTACGCCTACTATCTCTTAACATGTTGCAATTTCCTTTCTCTACCACTAAATTTACTTATCGTCTGCGTTTCCGTCTAACATATAAGTAGTACCTAATATTTGGGTGTGTACTTACTAAGTTACGACTTCCCATGTAGAGTCTATATTAGGCATTAGCCAAGAGAGTATCTACTTTTACGTATGTTAGGGCCGATTGACCGATTCAACTCCGATGTCGCTCTTTTCTTTACTTAAAAGCGGGAAATAGTAACTTATTCCAATAGGTACTAATTTATATTCTCGCGTTTTACAGCCCTTAATTTAGTTTACAAGAGACGGATATATTTTTTGATAGAGCGTAGTTCAGTTTCCACGTTACCATTGAAATGAGGAAGTAGGTACCTACCTATGATAAGGAAAAGGAATCAACGCAAACGAAGTGGTCGAACAAACGAATTACCTGCAAATCTCATTTATAAGTCAGCTAATGAGCTTTAAATTCATAACATCGAGTGATTGTGCATCCTATTGGCCTTCAAATTTGTTTTAGGAAGTATGTAACTAAATCTGTGATAGGTAATAAGAAGTAGAGAAGTAGAGTAGGGTAAAAGAGGTCGGCAATAAATTGGCAAGAATTTAAGTGGTGGTGGTAAGTTCGCACCTCTTTGACCTGGAAAAATCAATGCACAAACTTACCTTACTTAAAATCTGGCCAACTTTGTTCCCGACCACATAAACAAACGGTCCATGGTAGGCTGGTAGCCCCCGCTCGCACTGCGGCCTCGGCTCCGCTGGTCGGAATCGTAATTAAAACGTCAGATATGGCTGCGCGCGCGCCGCTATTGACGCCATGCAAATACATACATCAAAACGTAGAGGAAATACGTCCATACATCATAAGCCACACATAAGTATGGAGGAAGCGTACGAACAATAGAACACTCGTTTTGGCGCGTCCCGATCCTGCGAATGTATGAGGAATATTAATTGACGGTGTGTTAGATCTTTTACTTTGATTGTATGTACGTAATGGCGAGACGCTTTGTGTAAACCTATACCTACACAAAGATGTAGAAGCGTTTTACAAATACAGAGACAGAAATTTCAATGCATTGTTGTAAGCTAGTATTACTATCTACTATTTACTATTTACTAGCGATTACTTTTATGATCTGCGTAAGTTTGAGAAGGCTCTCACAACAGTGCTGTTGCTTTGCGGCAGTATTAGCGGGTAGCGATCGAGATGGACTCTACAATATCCTATCATCGCCGCGGCCTGCCAACATAATAAAAAAAACTACAACCCATAGTCTGTACGTTGTCTCTGCACACGGCATCTAATTTGGCAAGATCTTGAGTAGAGCGGCTAGTTCACGCATTGCTTTTTCATGTAATCAAACGATGCGCAAACTTATCCTCACTATAGCCCCCGGCAAGCTACATGGCACGATTTTAGAAAGAAATAGTGAATTCGCGCATTGCTTTTACCAGGAAAAAACGTTGCACAAACTTACTCTCTAAAATCGTGCCAAGTTTGACGCTGAATAGTATACTCCAAAACATTGTCAATGATGTCGTAGACTATCTTAAACCAATTAATGTAGTGCCAAAATCTTAGAGTCTGCAATTTCTGAGTCCTGGGGTCTTGTTCGCCAGCGCCCGGCCCGCTGGCCGGCTGCGGTCGGCGCGGCGTCATAGTTTTTGCGTGAATTGCGCCCGCGCCGGCATTCCGGTCAAATTATTGTGCGTGGGAGGACCACGCGTTGGATGGACGCAGGACAGTATTGTAGAGACGTTTTGTCACAAGATTTTTAAGTTTGGTATTGGATAAAATATGCACGAAAAATGCCTTAAATATGGATGAAAACTATCAAAATTATTTAAGAATTTATAGTAAAAAATATTTTGTTATAAAATCATAAATTAGGCCCGCCGTTTAGGTGCGAAGAGGTATACAGATACAGACATACACACACACACAAACGTACGCATTCATAATATAGTGGCAGGTTGCTAGCCTGTCGGCTAAAACATACCTTAACCTGCCTCAGTCGCCTCTTACGATACGTAAGAAATGGAGAGGTGTTATTCTACCACACAGGGTAGGTGGTAGGGATGAAATCACCAGCCACTAAGTATTGCCGACTGTCCTTCATAACCCACAAGCCTTGGTCGCCGCGTCCTGTCCGGGTCTGTTTTTGTGTCGCCGGCGAATTCATTTAATTGCCCCCTCCTCCGTCAGCGCAATTAGCTTTTGGTTTTTAGCTTAATGATAGTGGAAATAGCTCGTAAATAATCTCGTGGCGGCCGCCTGCGTTTTTGCGCGGGTTTGTCATTACCACCTATACTCCGGTCACGGAATGGCTTGGCTTTTTAACACCTTGCTGTACTACTATCATAAAGCGGAATAACAAGATATATGGCGCATTTTTTCGTATAAGTTAACAGAAATAAAATTATGGTAACATACGATGGCTTAGCACATGTGCGAGTCGTTACGTGCGGGCGACAGTTTCGTCATTTGTGTATATTTTTGTATTTAGTTCATGTTCATAGATATAAAATTATACCTGGATGTAGGCAAGTCATTAATTGCATATTATATTTCTAAATGTCCGGCACATTGTATATGATGTTATGGAATAAACTATTGTAAGTACTATTTTCACTTTCTCACAGTGACAGAGGCAGTCTATCTCATGCACGCGCAACTGTACTCACGCCCTGCCGTGCTAAGCCAGTTGGTCATCGCAACAATCGTCTCTTCCTGTTTCTTGCACTAATAGAGAAAATAGAGGTGTTATTCTAAACTCGACACTACACGGAAAGGGGGTTTTCCTATGTATGGTGTCTAAGATAAAGGGCACGCCGTTGAAGTGCCAGCTTGTAGTCTTAGCACAGCAGCAAGCGCGGGTAGTTTCGCCCGGGATAGATTACCTGTCACTTTCTGCGTCTCTAGTTACACAGTGACAGGTACCTATATGTAAGTAGTCTTATCTCGCGCGTATCTCTACTCCAGCCTTGGTGTGCTAAGCCGGCTGTTATTTTTAAGCGCAACCAAATAACTTTCAATAACAGAATTCGCCGGCAGTTTCTTCTTAATACGAATATCTCCTCGCTTCGAAAACTGCCAACGTTTTTGTTCCAAATCGCCGTCGAGTTTCAGCGATTAACTTAATTATTATAATTGTAGGCGATTGTCAAGTGGCTCAGAACAGTGAGGCTGTATTATTTTTAATTGACGGTCGCCATTTAAAGTACGTAAGTACGTAAAGGCGCAGTTAAGTTTATTAATTACCGCCAATTAAGTAGGTTAGTCCTGTGAGAAGTCGGGAGAGAATATCACCTCTCCATTTCTTCTGCATATGAGGCAACTAAGGAAATAGGTTTAGATAATTATGCTTTAGGCAACAGGCTAACAACCTGTCACTGTAATATTTCTTTCATCTGTTTTAAGCCTAAAATTATGTGGCGGCTACGAAGCGTCAAATGGTAAATTTTTGTCACTATCTTGTTTTTTTGGGAACAAAGGCGTAATTGTATGTATTAGATATTTGCTGAAATAAAGTAAAAAACTGTTTGACACGGCCAAACAACACAAGGACTAAGCATCTACTAGTGTTATCCCTGGTTAAAACGTAGAACGTTGTCATAGTCACCCTAACAAAGATTTCCTCTGTCGAGAAATTTAATGTCAGAATGTCATTGTCACTGTGACATTTACTGTTAATAGGTTCCATGGTGTGTCACGAATCAATTGGGTGGATAGTACGTGTTGCTTTACCTTAATAATTCCAATTACAGCATTAATGTCTTATTGTCCGTAATGTCGTGTAAAACAATTAACTTAATAACGGTATAACATGATGCGTAATGGTTTTCGAAGAAGCAATATATCAACGGTGAGAAAATGGGTTAAGTGTAATACTTAGGTAGGAGCTTACCTGTTTTCTGCCAGGACGCAACAATGTAGGCGATTTAACTCGGCACCTTGCGTGTACCTACCCAAGCGTTCTTATTTACCTACATTTTTAGTAGTTTCTGAAGTATTTATGTATGTATTTTTAAATCTCTTTATTTATAGTCTTTATTATAGTCCTCGACATCAAACTTGAAAATATATTTTGTAGCAGGAGTAAGTTCGCGCATCACGTTTACCTGGAAAAAGTTTTGCGTAAACTTACCACTACAACAAAATCTTGCTAATTTATATACCGGTAACTATACATAGGTACAGTCGAGTTCATAAATATATTAGCAGACAAATGCCAAATATGTAAACTTTTGCACCTTATTGACAATGTCATAAAGGTGTACAGATGTTTTTGAACGCTCAGTTGAACTCTACTGTACATCCGTCACACTGCCTCCGCTCACCTCAACATTTTTCTCTTTGAAATAAAACCCCATCATAGCGTGATATCGAATCAATTCCTCATACCGCTTAAATCACAGCCTTACGACCATTAAAATGCAATCAACCAAACCCTTAATACAAAACACGAATCAGCCGAGTAGAGCCTTAACACCAGTACAAGTTTCAAAACACTCATAACCAAAAAGGCTGCAAGAACCATCTCAAGATAGAACCTCAAAGAAATTAACATCGTCTTTCTCCGCCATAGAGTTTCAAAGTGGCCAGCATTAAGTTTACTTGCGTCATTCGAAATCCAAAATGGCGTCCCGTGGCGTAGATGGTGTTAATGCCGCCCCCCGCTGCGAGCGCCACTGTCGCTTTGTAACCTGTGGCTGACCCGATGTTGCTGTGGCCACAAAAAAGCGTGTTTTCTGACAGCCGTGAAAAAAAGGTGTCGATAGCTGTCTTTTGTTTTGGCCAGTTGTATGCAGTTGTTCTGGACAAATGTGTCGATGTCCTCTTGACCGATTTATTTGACTTTTCATAAGATTCCAGAGCGTTCATTGATAGTTGATATATCTGCGTAGTTGCTCGCGTCTTAATAAGTAGGTATTGTAACCTTTGACTTATGGTTTCTAAAGCAGATCATGTTCTGTCTATCGCTTTCCTCATTTCTTCGCAAAAATATACAAACAAGCATCATGCCTGTATTGCCAAATGGGTTAGGTAGAGCACTCGAAACGTTACATAGATACAATCATGACTATTTCACGTTCGACAGCTACATGTGGCATATTTTTTAGTTTTTATGTTAAGTACAAGTAACTAATGAAGATTATACTGACTAAAGAAAATTAAGAAGATTTATAAAGACTGAATATTGTTTTCTTGTGTATGTCGGTCTATAATCTATGTCACTACTTACTGTATCTGTCTGTAACTCGGATGTAGACACAAGCCATCCTAACATGCTTCACAAATAATATCGGCTACTCCTACTGGCGATTAAATTTATTCATACAAGAACCAACCATAGCAGTAGCAGCGAGCTCTACTACACTCGACACGCGCGAGACGACATGTCACGCCGCCCATTGTTTACCGGACACATCGCCGCTGCCACAGATTACATATTAAGTGGATGTGCCATGTCTGTGGGCACGCCTTCCGTATGGATTATTTGACACGTTGACCTTTCTTGGAGCTACACAAAAGTAACGGAGCTGTTTAACAATTACAATTAAAAATCAGTTACTCAAACGTAGTTTCACAGGGTTGTCAATATAGCAACTTTGTCGCTAGAAGAGGCGACTTTTGGTCAAAAAAATTAGACTGCTAAAAATAAATTGTCTCCAAAATGATTTAGATCAAAGTTAGATTTTAATGTAGGAACGTTTTTTAATTATAGTCTACATTACATACTGCATTACTTTCTATCACAGTTTTTAGATTAACAGCTCTCCATTTCTCCCCTGAATGTCGTAGAGGCGACTAACGAAATATATTAAGGTGAGATACCTATAGTTGTCGATAGGCTAGCAATCTGTCACTTATTATTCCTGGCAACATAAAACCTAAAAAAATATGTGACCGTCCATGGCTAAAGGGTCCTTATGGCAGGTATTGAGTTAAGCACAGTTCCTAAATCTATGTTAAATAAGCTATTTAACACAGAAACAATTATGACCCCAAGTCTCATAATTTTTTTTTTAAAAAACATCAAACTTACACTTGCTAAAATTGCACTTTCGAGAAATCGTCAAAAGAAGTTTGAA